>JAVSBV010024048.1:0-11947 GCA_033117975.1 Parotocinclus spilosoma | reverse complement strand
ACACACACACACACACACACACACACACACACACACACACACACACACACACACACACACACACACAGACAGACAGAAAGATAGAATATTTTGCTCTGTAATGGTATTGTCACTTGTGTGATCAAACGATATTTTTTTGTATTTTACTGTGTGGCTGTGACTGTGACTGACTGCAAGTTCTTTAATTTGAGCTTCAAAAGGAAAAGTAACCCAAATGTTCACACACTCCACTGCCTGAATCTGCATGGAAGAAGCAGCACTAATTTGTCCAGAATCCCACAGTATTGGGACAAAGGCAGAGAAATTAGCCCTTCCCCCACATCTTCTGCTCACATGTGGGATGTCTTGTCTGGGCTGGAGCACTTTAATACCTATTGACTATACAGTCAGGCACTCACTAGACAAAGAGCTGGGTTCAGCACTCTGTAAAGGACACTGCAGCAGGTGAGAGGTCAGGACAAATTTCAAGGTTACTTTACCTGGAAAATACAGGCGAGGACACATGGGATAATCTACCATTTATGTTTGAATCACATTTTTTACTTAGATATTTTATCTCTAAAATAATATTTTAACTAACTAATACTAGTATAACCAAACATCCACCAACGCGCCTCCTTTGAACAGTACCGTGGCCTGAAACAACAGTGTGCTTCTAAATAAAAAAACAGTGAAGCCAAGGTTACATCACTAAAGGAAACAATAAAAAAAACAAAGCGTCTATATTTTTAAAGAGTAAAGGTTAGTTGTGTCCTGTGTGACAAACTGAAAAAATACCTGAAACAAGACCCACTTGGCAAAAATCCCATTATTGTTTTTTTTGCTAAATTCTTTGTAATGTGGCCTATATCCAATACTAGGTTATTCTATCTGCATTAATGGTCAGTTTAACATCAGATTAGACACAAGGTTATATCGAAACTAACCCATGCCATGAACTGGACGAGTTTATAGACCCAACAGAATTGAACAAAGAATTGTGAAGGAAATGTTTAACTATTAACGTCAGCATTTTAAAAAGCCTGACACTGGGTTCAGTAAGCTCATGGCACTAACAAAAGTGATTAGAGATTGGATTACTTGGCTGCTAATGCAAGCGGATTTATGTAAACCTAAATCTGGCATCCCCATGATCTTAATTTGATTGTCCAGAAGTTTTGCAGAACTTTTTGTGTTTCTCATTTTAAAGAGATGAGCTTCAGGATGTCCTGCAAGCACTGAATTCCAATTGACTGTTCAGACTGAGCTCACATTGCCACGTCATTTCTGTAGCATATGAAACAGCTGACCAGATCAGAATCTTACAATATCCGTCTGATTAGTTTTGTTTCTAAGTTGTTTTGTTGTCGTATCTTCATTTATAATATATTGGTAATGCAAACTTCTATAGGCTACACTGGCAAGCATTACATGACTCTCATCTACAGTCTGCAGATATTTGACCATGAATGGGTTGGAGGAATACTAAGGTAAAAACTAAGTAAGGTATCTCCTTTCAATCAATAACATACATTCAATACAGATGCTAGAAACAATCAGTCTGCATTTAGAACCATATTTTGTTTTCCTTAAACCTTTCACCACATATCTTCTATCTTCTCTGGTCTTACTGTTCTGTAAATACATAAATACAATGCTCACAAAAATAGGGGATATTTTGTTAATAAGATATAATTTGCGATATCCCCTATTTTAAATGAGCAGTACATATCCTAAGTGGCATGCCTCCTTTAATTTATTTCCTATAGTTTAATTCCATTGGTTTATGTGCATTCATTCGGCTTGAATTACTAGCTTAAATAAATAAATACTAGCTTGCTGTGTGCTATAGGCTATTCTGAGGGGTTAAATTGTGGAATGGAACTTGCTGTGGTGCAAAGCTCTCAGCGCATAAAAATTTCAGCCCAAAATTCCCAGCCAAGCCTCTGCTTTGTCTAGATCCTTAGAGAAAACAGACCACAGAGTGCACATGAGCACGCACTTGGTCCTTTCTGAGCCCTCCCACTCTCTTTCATCCCCCACCTTCATGTCAACTGCATCTAATGAGTGTGATGCTGTCTTCTTTGTCTTTAATTCTGCATGCACACATTTTCATTTATTTAATGTATCCAATCTAAATTCCTAGTAAGCGAAATTTGGGAAATATGGGTCTGTCTGTAAACAGATGGGTCTTTGACAGTGTTATGACAGAACACACAAAGCATCTTTACAGAACCCAGCAGTGCCTGAAAGCTCTTACCAGCCATCATCTGCAGCCACAATCACTGATCCGATGCTTAGACATTCCGAATAAACAATGTGCCAGAATCATCACGGTCCTGTACCTTGACATTAAAATCGTGGTCGCTAATAATTTAATGATAATATAATTCTCCCAGTTTGATAAGATAATATGAATTATATTATTCCAGTACTATCAGAAGTGCAGCAGAAGAGGTTAAAGCTCTTAGCACTTGGTGAGCAAGTGGAGGAGGCAGGGCTGATCTAATAAGCAGCAGATTTATCAAGCTTTCACATTTTCACTCTGCTCCTTGTCTGACCCTCTCTGTGTCTCCGTCTGCATCTGCGTCTGCGCATGTAAACAGAAAAGCATGCTCGAGCACCCGCAGAGCTCTATGCAGCATGCAAAGAAAATGGGCGGGACAAAAGGAAATGCTGCACTGAAACGGTCCCATGTCTACAACAAACATTACACACATGGGTATAAAGTGGAATTTCAGGATTACCTGGATTTCCAAACGTTTAGCTGAAATTAAACACAGAGGAAGAAAGGCTTGTTTCTGCAGTCATATGACCATTTTGGTGTGTATTTAGATGCATGTTTTGGATCAAAATCCTGCTAGAAGCAGCCATGGGAAGCTAAAAGGATTTTTCATCAGTGCTATAATGACCATATAGAACATATTATTAATTATTATCGGTTGAGGAATCTTGGTGAGCTTTAACACATCCTAGCCCATGGCACCCACCCCCCCTTTAAATAAGTAGTTTCTTGGCTGCTACCCTGATCAAGCTTCTTCAAACTGTTCTGAACTGTTCTTGAAGCTCCCAGATGCTGCTATTGCTCAAATATAAGGAGAGATCCCACTAAATACTTGCCATTGTTCACAACCAAAGACATTTTTTATTTTTATTAGCTCTGCATACAAACTTCTAATAAAACACACTGAGAAACTATGTATTTTTCATTACAAATATACCATTACACACAATGTTATATTTAATTTAGTGGTGGCCTTTGGCACAATCGTGTATGATTGTGGTTAAATGACTAATAAGGTTTTTTTTTTTTTAAATAGTTTGTTGTCACTAAGGTCGAGCCTAAAGTGGATATATAGGGGCACACACATTCCTAACAAATAGCGCTGCACAAGGGTGTATGGTTCACTGCATGGCATGCTAGCAGCTAGCATTACCACACTGCTGCTTAGAGGACTCTGGCAGTAAACCAGAAAATACAGGCAAGAGAGAGAGAGAGAGAAAATGTTCAGCAAAATGGCTAACATAAAACAATTAATGCATTTTGCACTGAGAGCAATAATCATTGGAATGTAAGGGAGGAGTAGGGGTCCAGTGCAAAACGGGTCATAGGACTTCTTTAAGTGGACACACACACACACACACACACCTCATCAAACATATAATAACTAATGATGTCCTGCATTATTATACAGAATGTTCGATATTTATTAATGCCAGGGACCATAGGTGCAGCACCATGACCCCTACCTAAAAAGAAAATAATTAAATAATCAGGAATAAAATATTGGATTAACAGCTAAGCTCTGCACATCCTGTGTCGCCTTGTGTGTTTTAAGGTCGTAGTAACTTCAAGGCTCATGCAGAAGGCATTGTACAAGGCTAATTGGGCTACAAATACCTGCAGTGTGTGTCGTGTAATTCATAGAATGAAAATAGAACTGAATTAAGGGGGAAAAAGGAATGATTACATTTGGCTGTGCCAAAGGCCATAGTGTGAAGGAAGTAGTTGAATTTGCATATTGTATTGAAACAATTGTGGCCAAAAGATGAAACGAACACATAAGGACCTGCCTACATGTTCCAGGCAAGAAGTTTCTAGAAGTCAACACACTTTCTTCACAATCAATTTCTGAAAACACACTTCAGTAAGTAACCTGGTTACTGGCCCCCTTAAAAGTGCATTATGGTTTTCCCCTAAACAGAGGCTCTTTTGTGTCAGCGCTCCTTGGAGTGGGGGTGATGCTAACCAGTGGTGCCCCCACTTTACAAATAAGTTCATCATAAATAAGAGAAACAGAGTACTCACATACAACAGTGTGTGTGTGTGTGTGTGTGTGTGTGTGTGTGTGTGTGTGTTTAATCTTTTTCTGTTCACTCCTCTCATTTGGCATACCAAATGTATCCAGGCTGCTGTGGGGGATTGCATTCCGCAGAACTAAGCTTTCATCATGTTGGTATAAGCACAAAATCTGAAACTTCTGCCAGTAAAAATGCAGTTCAGAAAACACAACACCGACAATACCGAGTGCAATGACAGCATCTCATCCACAAGCCAAGCTCAGCAAACATAAGCAATGTGTTACTTAACACAACACATATCACAAAGTGTTTTTATGTACAGGTAGGCATTAAACATATTGTATAAGTGACAGTGAAACAGTGAAATACAGTTTAAAGTACAGTATATTAATGTATATTCATTCCTGCAACTGTTCCTGTATTAAATACAATGGGCACAAAAATTTCATTTGAAGTCTCCTAATTTTTGTGAGCAGTATTAACTTTTCTATTTACCTCCTCTGTATAATGTTTAAAGTGTCTGCTTATCTTGAACTGTGTGTATCTTATTTTGTTATGCTTGTTGTAAAGCGTCCTTGGGTTTGAGAAAGGCACTATATAAATTAAACTTATTATTATTATTATTATTATATAAGCATGTGTGTGTGCAATTAATTAATTGTGTACATGTAAAATGTAAATTGATTCATCTTCAGTAATTCTGTTGACTCGCAAAACTAGCTTCATTTGCAGCCATTATATACCGATATGCGTATTTTTTAGTTTATTATTAAAAATGATTTAGTGTTTATACAATCTTCTGTGAAGTCATTAATTCAGACAGAAATAAACCAATATGCATCAAAAGCCAGAAGGACCAAAACTCTGATATATTAAAACTGCACACCATGACATAAACTAATAACAGTTGAAGAGAAATGTATTTGAGGGAAGATCACAAAGTGGAGGCAAAATTGCTTGAGATATTGAGGCTGTACAAAGAAGGACAATGGGGGGTGGGGCGACATTGGAGTAAAAGTCAAAAACGGGGTTGAAGTTCTGCACCTCACTGTGCTCTCGTAATCCTGTGTAAATTATATAGGGGACATCCAGAGATATTTTGATGAGAAAAGGGAGTCTCTTATTTTGGGGCAAAGCAAAGCCCAAAAAAGTAATAATGAACCTAACGGAAATTGTGAAAGATTAAGCACCTTTGTTTTCGTCCGTGGCTTTAGGACATTGAATGGTGAATTCCAATAAATGGCAGGTGGATCAGAGAGTGAGCAGGAGATAAAGACCTTCTAATCTCCACTTATGATTTACATAAATCAGTGGTTTCTTCACCAGTGGTTTACATAAATCAGTGGTTTCTTCACCTTTATATCTCCACTGCTTTCTAGCTCTGATGCTTCTTTTAACCATCAGTTTCTGCCACTGGAGCAACACTATAACACTTTAAAATTAAATTACGTACCATTTTCCTATTTCCTGCAACATATTTTTGTTTAAAAAATTGTCTGTTTAAGTCCAGTTTAAAAGCAGCAAGAGAACAAATTTCTGAATCTGGGGATTTAAAAGTTTCTGTTTTTTGTGCCAGATAGCACCAGGCAGCTCATAAACGCTAAACCTGTCCAATCCAGTGAGTATTGTATCAGGGTGGATAAGTATGGATCAGCAGTAATATATGCTACATTCCAATAATACTAACAGAAGTGATTGATGTTAGCTATTAATACATATTAATGTGTTTTAATATGTAGTTAATATATATTACTAGTACAGTTAAATTATCAATCTTATCCTGGAAATACTAGATGCAAGGAGGACCTCCAGGACAGGTGATCACACAGCTGAACATATAGTCACTATCTCACACCTAGTGACAATTTATATATCAAACTTGAGCTTTTTATAATGTGTTTGGAATATGAATGGATTCTGAAGTACAGACATGCGAGAACATGCAAAATAAACACAGATAATAACCAGAGGCAGAAAACAAACCTAAATCAGTGAAGCTATGCAACACCAGCACAATCAGATACACTATTTGGATGCCCATGTAGCACAACAACATTTCAGAAACTGAATCTCAACATTTGGTTTAAGTAATGAAGGTACATCTGAGTAACATATAGGCTAACGTACCAATATATTTGCTGTTCTAGCAAATTAATATATACTGCTAACAAAAATTAGGGGATATTTCTAAAGGAGATATCCCTTCATTTTTGAACAGTGTAAATAATGGTCAGTGGCTGGACCGAAAAATACCTAATAAAACTCTCACACAGAATTCAATTGCAATTGTCATGAGCTTTAGCATGTCTTAGCCTTTTCACCCTGTTCTCCTTCTAAAAAAATACATTTATACTCGCTACTGTAGCCTAGAAAAAATCACATTACATTAATAAGTCCAGTCACATCAAAATATGGTTATTTATTAATTCCATTATTTGAACCAAATGCTTACAAAACAGTTAGTTTTAAACAGTATATTATGTTTGGTATAAACACTTATCTGTTTTTCTCTAAGCCTACTGTATGAATGCTGTATTACACTAATATAGAAGAAATATATCTGCACTTTTTCACTCCTGCTTTTACAACTTCTGAATATTTACGCGTCTGAAATGTTATTATGCCATTTATTTTCCCAATTTGAATAAGGTAACAGTGAAAGTATTGCTCCACACGATCTGACAATAAGCTTTCGTTGTTTTGAAGCCAAACCTGGATGCCCTTATCTTACCACCCTAGGGAGGTCGCATTGGTGGAAACAAAGACTCTGTGCGCACATGCACACCTGCTGTACACAGCAGCACCACTGATGGACCATGTGGACACAATGCATGATCACACAAACATGTGCATTACAATACGACGCTTATTTAATACGCATTCAAAACTGGGGTCCTTTAGAGCTTTACATTTAATCATCAGTAAATGTGCGCTTACCTTCCAAAACCCAAGTCCTTCTTCCTCATCAGGATGTAATCGGGGTAAATGCAGCGATGTGAGGATGCTGGAGCTGATCATCCTCTCCTCCTTTAGCCACCTTTTCTCCTCCCAGGTGCTCGCTGAGCTCTGCACATCGCTGTTTTCAAACAGCGCCCTCTAGCGCTCTCAGATATACATTAACACTAACCATTCACAGTGACTTTACACTTTAACTTCATTTTGTTTTTATTTAACATTTTGATCTGATACTCTGCAGTTTTGGTGGTCCACAGGCTTGATCACCCTGCCACATCCATTTACACTGCAAATAGGCAGGTCATTTACATTTATCCAAAGCGACAAGAATTTCATATAATATTACATGGCACAATTTACAGTCAGCCTCAGGTCAGTGTGTAACTTAAGCCTTCGCTTGTATCTAACACTAAAACACAGAACTTTTGCACAGTGTTAAATGTAAATCATAAAACATATTCCACACCCTTTTAACTGGAATATAAACTGAATTAAAACCTGATATACAATTTTATTTACAGCATCAAATGGAAGGCAGACAGAGTTGTGAACTTCATTTCCAGTCATGACAGCCTATTACACAACACACACAAACAAAATACAACAGTAATAGTCTTGGTACTACAATCAGAGTGAGATGTTGTAAACAGTATTACAGTACATTGGATGAGAGACAGACGTGTCCAAAAAGCTCTTCTGTTATTGCAAGTCCTACTGTTCTGTGTTTTCATGGCAATCTAAGTTACTTGTACACTTAAAATATTAATTTTGGTATACAGTTAGATTTGGAAATATAAAAAAAAAAAACATTAAAGCTATTAAAAACCCTTATATAAGAATATGTGTGTGTGTGTGTGTGTGTGTGTGTGTGTGTGTGTCTGTGTGTGTACATTTACCAGTCACTTTACTAGTTGCACTTTGATAGCACCAAGTTGGGCCTCCTTTTGTCATTACAACTACCAGAATCCTCATAGCATTAATATATAACAAGGTGCTTGAAGCATTCCTCACAGATTTTGGTCCATGTTTACATGATAGAAGCACACAGTTGCTGCAAATTTGTCGCCATGCAGCCATGAGGCAACTAACCCATTACATCCCAAAGGCACTCCGTTACAATTGGATCTGGTGATTTGGGAGGTCATCGGAGTGCAATGTTTAAGTGTGTATAGAAATAATCCCCCCGCACCATTACACCACCTATAAGCAGCTCTGGACCTTTGATAGAAGGCAGGATGGATTCATGCTTTCATGGTGTTTATGCCAAATTCTTATTATTGAATATCACATCAGAAATCAGGTCTGAAAAAGGCTATGTTTTTTCATGTTCTGTTGTCCACTTTGGTGATCCTAAATAAATTATACCTCAGTATCAGTTTCTTAGCTGATAGGAGTGTGTTCTTCTGCTGCAGTAGCAAATCTGCTTTAGGGTTTGATGTGTTGTGTGTCCAGATATGCTTTTCTTCTTACCTCGATTGTATCAAGTGGTTATTTGAGTAACTGCTGCCTTTCTATCAGCGTGAACCAGTCTGATCATTCCCCTCTACATTACATTACATATCTACATTAGCTAAATGCATTAAACAGCAGATCAAAATGTATACCTAATATAGTGGCCGGTGTATATTCTGAGGTGTACAAAACAAAAAAAAACTATTAATAATAAGAAGAATTTTCTCCTCATACAAGTCTTGAAAAATTGTGTTCAAAGATGCCAGTAAAATGAAGTAAATGTGCATAAAAAGCTGACAATATAAGCGTCTGAGTAACTCTACCATATCCATCTGACATGTTTTAAATGCTTTTAAAAACAGCAGGAACACTGAACAAACATTATACCTCAAAGGATCAGTTTGGGTAATAGATTATCATTCAATTTTAATATTGGTTCCCCACACACTTTACCCCTAAATCACAGTTTGTAAAAAGAAACTGAGAACAGTCAAACCCGGTTATCTTGTTCTTATTAAGTGCTCACATAACAGACATTCAGACAAAAGGGGCCGTATAACTAATGTCTTAAGTATTATCTTATAATAAATCACTGTATACACAAAGCGTCCTGATAGGCAGGAAGTGAAAGGTGCAGGTCAAAGCATCATGCTATTGAAAGACACCATTCATACCAATTATAATACACTGACACACACCAGCATGTGCACAATGTCATTTATTAGGCTTTAGTTTCAGCTCGTGCTACATATTTGTTAGAGCAGTTAGTGGGTTAGAAGAAGGGGATTAAAATACTGACTATTTTATAGAAATAAAACAGAAAGAGGAGTTTAGATACTGGGGTTTGACTGAAATATTCTTTACATTTGCCACTTTACTAGAAATGTAACGTTCGGGATTAGTTTATTTTATTATAGTGGGCACTTAATATATTATCCCTATACCAAAAGTTTTTTTAAGACTGGGAAAGTACATTTTACCCTCCATGTCTTTCCAGGATATCAGGACCATGTGAAACTCGGTATCTAGTAATCAATTAATGTGAAAATTACACCAGTAAGTCCACGTGCTTCATTGAGGTTTGAAAATATGAAACAATCATACCAAATATTGTTGGAAAATGTTCTATTTCCTAAACTTGCCCCAAGGCCAGACTTTTTTTATTGCTTGTTTTGCAGGTCTGCTGACGATAATATTTGGAGAATACAAAAATAAAAAATTTGGGGGGTGGGGGGGCTGTATGGGGGTATTTCTCGAATCCAACGCAGCACCAATGGTTCAATTGAAATTTTTTTAACAAATCTTTTTCCGCCCTCCGAAGGAGAACCAACCGTTTTCTTCTGTTCATATTATTTTTTTTCCAGATTCACTTTAATTTCATTGTAGGTTAAATAATTTTTATTTAAAAATAAATTTTATTTTTATTTCTTCCTCCTTCCTTGTATTGATTCCACACAGTCCTCGAGAAATTGAAAAAGCTAAAAAAATTAAGATTTATAAAAAATTCTTAAGTAGGGACATCCGAGAAACAAGCAATTAAAAAAGTCTGACCTAAAAGGTTTTATTCCTACTAGCTATTTACAATTCCACAACTAAGTATTTAATATAGCAGCACTGAAACAGCATACAGTCACACTGTCAACACGACACTTTCTACACCATCCCACCAGATGGCAGTACTATTCAAAGGCAGCAAGAGTATTTTAAGCTTAACACGTTTGACTCAATTTGGATGAGGGAAGCCTTAAGCAGTAGGAACTTCCGAAATATAGGGCAACAAACACAAACAATAAACCTGCATGACATAGCTTTCAATAAACGGTTTGTCACATCGTCCCTGATTCTGCTGCAACACTTTGGTGATATAGTCTTTACTTTTTACACTAGACAAAGTGTAATATGACAAAAGCAGCTATCTAGGGTAATAATTAAAATGGACTTCTGACAAAAAAAACAGTACTAAAAAAAAAGTACTGACATGAAACAGATCCTAACTTAAAGTTGTGTTCAGACAAATGGTCATTTAGCTGCTTTGGTGTTAAATTGTAGATGAATTCTTTTTGGGTTCTCAGCTCAGTGTGAAAGTCACATGCAACCAACTTCAACCTTGCCCAGACGTGACATTTCTAATAAACCACAGGGCTCCCCCATACTCAGTCTCAGAGTTTGTGTTCTTCAGTGGCCCAAGGTGTCATGGTTTAGAGAGAAGGTCAAACAGGCAGTACTGAAACTATCTGGTCCTCACTCTCAAAGCTCTCCATCCTCATCTCCACCATCTTCCTGTCTTGCACAGAGGAACGCTTCTTTTTCAGGGGATATGGCATCCCTGTTATGAGTATAAGAGGGTTTACACACGTCAGGCTCTTCATCTCGAATAGAATGAACCAGAGCACCTTCTGCACTGTGCCATATCCCGTAGGCAAAGTAGATAACAAAGCCTGAGAAGTGATGATAAAAGATGTTACTGAGCGCTATGCAAGGATAAATTATTTACACACACACACACACAGCAATAAGCTTCTGCATGATTTAAATCTAGAGAAAGGGGCTAAAGGATCAAATAAACATTACGTATGCAGCACATGAAAAATAAACAGCTTTATATACCAATATATTTGTCAGGCTGACAAAAAGGACAAACTTCACAGCTTATGTCTCACATACCGATGGACATCCATATAGAGAAGCGTATCCAGGTCCCCCTGTCCAGCTGCATCATCAGATACACGTTAACAAACATGCTAAGCACAGGTAAGAACGGTAACAAAGGCACCTACAAGCAGAAAGCAAAATATGACAAACATTTTTAACATCACCAAGACCTCAATAAAAGAAGGAAAGCAACATCACCCGTTGCTCCAAGGCTCTTTACTGACTTATCATTTGAAAGCAGATGGGCAACTCCCTACCTCCCTAAAATCTAGACTGCAGCGAGCTAAGAGCATAGACGCTCTACAGAATGAAACCAATATAAGTAAATACCAAGTACAGGTATAAACATTAGTGTACTTTCTATAATTATTGTGAATTACAAAAGGGTTAAGCATGTCCTTAACAGCAGTATCTCTGATAGTTTATGTCTACAGTGCATCCGGAAAGTATTCACAGCGCTTCACTTTTTCCCCATTTTGTTACGTTACAGCCTTATTCCAAATTGTATTAAATTAATCTCTTTCCTCAATATTCTACACAAAATACCCCATTATGACCATGTGAAAAAAGTTTTTTTGAGAGTTCTGAAAATTTATTAAAAATAAAA
>JAVSBV010024028.1:0-11948 GCA_033117975.1 Parotocinclus spilosoma | reverse complement strand
TAGTAAATGGAAATGTTAGGCAAAGACCTGTAGGTGGCAGTAGAGGGCTGGGGAAAAACTCGGGAGTTTTCGGGTAGAGATGCCAAAGACGAAGAGTTTCTTCATGGATATTACATACTGTACACGTTCTTTGATCCGATTAAGTGGAATTGTGGTCCAAATAAGCAAATAACATTACACGTATATAATAGGATTTGTTTCTCTACTTTAGGACTTGGTCCGAATAAGCGGCTGGTCCCATAAACTGGTGGTCCAATTAACCGGAATCGACTGTTTTTGTGTCTACAAGCAAACACCAGCTCTAATCTACTACTACTGCACAAAACAGTCGGTTCAGATTAATCTTTGTGGTGATGCAGAGTTTAATGTGCTGGATTGTAGGCCAGAAGGTCCAGTGTTCAGGCCGCAGCAGTTCCAAGATGCCATGGTTGGGCCCTTTAATCCACATTGTAAGATTGTTTTAGCTGTAAGTCTCTCTGGACAGGAATACAATACCAAGATCTCATAGTTAAAAGTTGCTTGGTTGTAAAACGGTATGGCTCTGGAAAAAGCGTCTGCTAAATGTTACTGTAAAATGATTAGACAATAAGTTGACACGTACGATCACCGGGGTTTAGAAACTCAAACTTTGGTTTCGAGCTGGAGAAATTGCAATTTCACTTTTCAAACCACTTTGGGGCGCTGTTGCCTTTATATTGCCATCATCTTAGCATCTATAGCAGTACAGCAAAGTGAGGCAGAAAACGCGGATGGAATGACGTGTGGGTTTTATTTGACATTTATCTCGTTTAGCAGACGCCCTAATCCAGAAAGATTTACAATTAAAACAGTCTTACAATCCAAACTATTATGGGGTAAGGGTCTTGCTTAAGGACCCAACTGTGGGATTTGAACCCTGGACTTTCTGGTCTATAGTAAAGTACCTTAACCATTAGGCCACCACAGTTTAAGTGACTGCCAATTAATATTGGGCTGAGCTATTGAGGAATAAAGGTGATGTCCAAATGCCCAGCAGTGACAGGGCTGGGACTTAAACACAATGTTCTGCTCAGTAGTCCAGTACTGAGCCAGCACCGTCCTTACTGGTAGAGTGGTCTGTGTTTATAGCGTTAATTTAGTGGACACCCTTTCAGAGCCAGACTTAAGACTGATAATGGCCCGTGGGAATGCAGTAGCTTCTTCTGGTCAGGGGTCCAGAAGACCAGAAGAGCTTAACCATTGCAGATACATTACTTTTCCATTGCATTTCTAGTATTTAGCAGACTGTGAGCTTTGGGAGCGGCTTCGTTAGACGAGCCAACAACCTTCCAGTGAGTACCGTCCCATGCTTTACCTCATATTCACCATACTTCCTGTTTAATTATTTACTTACCAGTACATCAGAATTAATGGGTATTCATGACAGGAACAATATTAGTCTTTACTTGTCAGATGCTCACAATTTAGAGCAACCAGTCAACATAATGGGTGGTAACTGGAGTACTCGGAGTGAACCCATACAGACATGGGAAGGACATGGTCCAAAGTTAGGTTTGAACTTCGGATCCCTGAAGCTGTGCCTTAACAATTGACCTACTTTTGATTGGAATGATTATGCTTAATTACTGACTTTTTTTTACCAGTAACAAACCAGACTTCCCTGTCTGATTGCTTTAGGGCTTCTGAAATACCCATTTACATCATAGACTCCATGTAATTGTTTGTGAGTCACAGACGATCATATTTGAAGAATACAAAAATTATATATACATTTTTTTGGTATTTCTCGGATCCACTGCAGCATCAACGCTTGAAAAAAAAAAAAATATATATATATATATTTATTTATTTTATTATTATTTTTTTTAATTTAAAAGTTTTTGCCAACGGTTTTCTTCTGTTCATTACATTTTTTAATTGTAGGTTCAATCATTTTTAAAAAAAATAAAAATGTATCTTTGTTTCTTCCTCCTTCCTTGTATTAATTCCACATAGTCCTCAAGAAATTAAAAAGTGCTGCAAAATAAAAATTTATTTTTGTTTTTTTTCCTCCCTCCTCAGTAGATTCTTAAGTAGGAACATCCGAGGAACAAGCAATTAAAAAAGTCTGGCCTTAAGAAATATTGCAAAGTAGTATTGTACCCAGTCCTTAATCCCTGGACCTCCCCATTACTAGTTTCTGTATAGCGGTGTTGATGAATCAGCATTTGCAGGAGCAAATGGAAATGAATAGCACAAGCAGACAAAGAATAAGGTCGGTCACATGAAAGGCCAGCTTGATTATAGCAAGTAAAGTAGGTACAAACTTTTAAATGGCCTATTTAGTTCTATATTTAAATGTACTGGTTTAACTGGGATGGCGTGAATAGCCTGCAGTCTTACCCGAACATCATAAGTAAGTGTCTTAGTAATTTATTTCTCATCTGTGAAGTTCCCACTGGATTTACTGGCATTGCAGTTCTTGTGGTAGCTTTGCTAGAATAGTAAACACTGACAATTTTAAACAAGTAGAATAAAAATGAGTAAAAATATGCCATCACCAGCCACTTTATTTAGGTGCACCTGTTCAACCGCTCAGGGTGGCACGGTGGCACGGTGGGTAGCACCGCTGCCTCATGGCAAGAAGGTTTTGGGCTCAATCCCAGGGTGGAGCGACCTGTGTCCTTTCTCTGTGGAGTCTGCATGTCCTCCCCGTGTCTATGTGGTTTACCTCCGGGTACTCCGGTTTTCTCCCACAGTCTAAAGACATGTGTGTTAGGTTAATTGGTGTCTCTAAAGTGGCCCTTAATGTGTGACTGCATGCATGACTGCGTGTGTGCCCTACGAGGGATTGGCGCCCCATCTGGGGTTGTTCCTGCCCAAAGTTGCCGGGTGGGCACCGTCTGGCCCGCGGCCTCGTGTGGATTAAGCGGAAGATAATGAATGTTCAACTGCCCGTTAGTGCAAATCTTGAATTATCAAATCACATGGCAGCAACTCACTTTTGCTGGCATTGGTTTAGAAATGAATGGTGCCTAGGCTTTAGCATAAGACTATATATTTATCAAGCAATAGAACACGAGAGGGAGTGTGTTATTGTGAATAACACACGACCTCGAGTGTTCTATTGCTTTTATACAACAGTTTTTTTCTACAAAACAAATGAAGAAAATAAATCAAAGAACATCAAGAAATTCATAATAAATATTATAGAATATAATAGATAATATAATAGATAATAGATATAAGACAAAGCCTTCCGCCAAAAAGTAGTTCCACAACAACAGTTCCATGGCCTGTCTCAAAGGCTACAATACGTATAGTTTATACAGGCTAACACCACGAACGCTAACTTTAAATCAAAATTGGGATTAAGCGAAGATTAAGAAAAAAAAAATACAAAATTCAAGGCAAATGCTAAATATAAAAATACCTAAAAGCATTCATTTGATTCATTTTTGCAGGTTGTATTAGCACAGATACAAAAACGTTTGTGTGTATATGCCGTTACTAGACAACGCGCCCGCGGAGTGATACAGCTTTAGTGTGAGAAAACCGTACTGTTATCACGTATATCAGCACGGTTAGAACACTTCTCGACCAATCAGATTGTGAGGTTGGAACTAACTGTTGTATAAAGTACATTGTGGAATATGTAATTGCGTTTATTACACTTTAGCTGTGAAGCCTTCCATAGCTTTATGATACGTGGTACTGTTATTGTGTTTCTGTTACTATTATGTCAATACAGCACCATTTTTACAATATTTTTACTTTTATATATTTAATGTTTTACAATAGTGACTAGATATTTCCGAACTCTTTGATCTCAGAAAATGCTATGAAAATAGGCATTTATTGATTTTTTTTTCTTTCTTAAAAAAAAAATTACTCATGCACGTTTTTTTATACAATACAGAAATTAGCTATGTGTACAACAAAGTGACCTACATAAAACTGCTAAACTAGCAATGTAGTTTTGTAATTTTTGAATACATACGTTTTGTTGCATATTAGACCGAGGTATTTGAACAGTGCTGTCAGACTGACAAAATGTATATTTCTTTTTAACAATGAATAAGGTATTTGCTTCTTGCAGCAAATGGCAGAATACAGAGTAAAGCTGTCCAGGTATGGCTATTAGACATAATGCTTTTCGAGCTTGACTGATAAAAATTGTATACTTCACATTAGCGCACATCAAATCATGGTTATGTACAACATATGTTTAACATCTGCATAGAATTCTGTGAAACAGGACATTGACCAGACTACACCAAAGTCACATCATCTCGTAGGACGAACTACTGTACAACCTATTTACAGCTTATTACAAGAAAGTGGCAGAAAGCCATACACACAAAGTGTAACTTTCACAAAACGGTTTCTAAACATATCAATTGAGTTAGAATAGTCATTAATCCTAATGTGGGCTAAGTTAAAGCTAGGTTTAAGTGCCTGTACAGTGTAAGTTCTAAGAACTACTACAATCAGGAAGATAAGGAGAAAAGCTGGGCTGCAGTTGCTGAAGCCTTGAACCAGCTATGCAGGTTATATATGCTACATCGCTAACAGACTACTAATAGAACAGCAGCTAGCCCTGACTAGATTATTTTTATGTGTGGAGCAAGCAAGTAAAACAAGAGAGCCATCATGTGCATTAAAAATGCTGAGGTAGTTATTGCTTTAATTGTGCATGCACACTTATATGCAAGCTGTTGCTCCATATATTTTCTGGGTCTCCTTGGTAACATGAGGCACGTGTAGGGTGTGTCGTTTAATGATGAAAATGTTTCTCATTCGCCATAAAAATCAGTAAAACTCAGTCAGGAAGTGTGATTACACCCAGTCTTTTTATAATATAGTATAACATAATTTATAATAAACTTGTGCAGTGTACCCAAGCCTTAAGTTTATGAGCTTTCGCTCCTTTAAAGCGCTCATGGATCCTCTGTGCTGATTGGCTCTTTAAACCTGTTGATGTGATCCATTGGTGGTTGTCCTGCAAGACTCTGCACAGAACTGTGATCTGCTGGATGGGAACCCACAGCAGAGTGATAGGAGGAGGGAAAAAGTAGCAAACCACACTGCGTTATAGTAATACCCTGACATATGGGGTGGCATAACAGTACCTAAATAAGCATTAAACATAATCTGTTATAAATATTAAGTATGATAATTACAATTCAGTACATTGTGTCCTGCAATATCATACATCTAGCATCATTGTACATTGTCTGTTTACAGCTGCAGTGTCTGTCGTTAAGATAAATGTATTTTTCTCTATTAGTATTGATTAGAATTTTATAGACCTTGGTCATTAAAGTGAACAGATCTAGGTCAGATGGATGCTAAGCAGGCCACACCTGTATTAAAAACAAACACAATATATGAACATGGTAAGTACTCTAAATAAAAAGAAAACACAAAACAGATGCCAAGCATGTTCCTGTGATGAAATTACCAAAACAGCCCTGGTCTAATGATCTTTAACTTTGCTTCCTCTATATTGTTACCAAACAACAATATTATATATAACAACTATATTGTTATCAAACATAACTGCTTAATAATAAATAAAAATTGTGGGAAATATAACAAAATGTAGGATAAAATATATTTTACATGTATTTTAAAATACAGTTGACTAAAAAAATGTATATACACTGTCTAGCCAAACGAAAGGTCACCACCTGATTTAACTAAGCAAATAAGAGGTAAGAGCCTCCCATTGGATATTTACTGTATGGGTGATTATGTTTCAGCTGGCAACCAATTATTTAATCCCAACTGATGCAGAGAGTAGCTTCTAATTTGTTAAACAACCATGTCAAACCCTGTGGTTGTTTAAAATAAATGTATCTGTTTCAGAAGGGTCCAATTATTGGCATGCATCAAATAGTGAGATCATCTAAGCAGACTGCTAAAATGGGAAGGCAGTTGGGACTGAAAACCGTGTAGCCTTAAGAAGGCTACTTGTTAGTGGGGCTAACCAGCAAAATCGGCTTCTATTTGGGAGCATAAGGACTGGAGCAATGGAAGAAGGTCATGTGGTGTTTACTCCAGATTAAACCTGTTGCAAAGTGATTGGTGAATCAGGGTAAGAAGGGAGGTGGCTGAAACGATGCACCCATCATGCTTGTGCCCACCATACAAGCCTGTGGGGGCAATGCTATGATCTGGGGTTGCTGCAGTTGGTCAAGTCTAGGTTCAGCAACATTATGTGCTCAAAGAAGGAGGTCAGCTGATTACCTGAAAATAGTTAGATATATAGTCAAATATTTTCATACATGGATTGGCCACCAAAGAGTCCAGACCTGAACCCCATTAAGAACCCATCATCAAAACAAGATCTTTGGTAACCAAAAATAATACAACTCTGGACAGAAATAAATGTGTTGACATTGCAGATGCTTGTGGAAATGATGCCACAGCGAATGCATGCTGTAATCAAAGCTCAAGTCCAACAAAATATTAGTTTGTGTGACCTTTTTCTGTATTCTGTTGCATGATATAAACATTGTCAATACCACTGGACTATATTGCAGTGATGATGGAACTCTATGATTACCATATCTGTTTATGTGGAACAGTATTTTGTCTTTTAGGGTATTGTAATTAATTTTGGCCCAAGCTGTTTTTTGTTTGGCAGGCCTCCTTTGCAAACAGACATTTCTCTGCACTATAATAGACACATAACTTCCACCTGTTTGACACTATTCATTATGCATAAAGTTGTTATTGTACCAATTTTACAAGTACTGCAGAAATCGTGTCTTAATTAATGCTCACATCAGCTATGAAATGAGGTATCTTGTTTTTTTGGCTTGTTATACAGTATTTCATTAAGGGTAGTCTAGGATGCTGTATTGTATTTTTTACTTTTTTTCACCTCAAGGTTGGTAATGTTCCACTGCAGGTTGCAGTCAGATGGATGAACATTTAATGTTGGCTTAAAGATCTAATAAATAATGGATTAGATCAGTGCCAGTGCTTAGTCTGTATGTTATTAAAATTTTAACATGCTGCACTAAAGTTACCAGTTGTCACATGGGGGACTTACTTGTGTGAGTTTGTAATGCACTTTCTTAGTGTTCATTAGGTTGACTTATGTGGGCTTTATTTAAAATATGCATTAGACGTGCTGTTATTTCAGTGTTGTCTCCGTGGGTCAACCTAAACCATTAGCCGCTGTATATGTATCAGAAGTATAATGCTGTCTTCTATTCTTTATTTGGTACATTACGCTTGTATGGAAACAGTGGTGGCATAATGATCACAGCCATCATGGACACCTATGTTTTAGTCCTTAAGGACTGTGGTGGCCTAATGTTTAAAGTACTGACATATGGATCAAATGGTATAAGATTCAAATTCCACCTCTCCCAAGCTGAAACTTTTGTGTCCTTGCAAGGCCTTGGATTGTAACTGTTTGGATGGTAAGACTATATCAATTGTAAGTTGCTCTATAGAAGGGCATGTGATGAATGAGGTAAATCATCATCATCAACATCCTTTTTGCTTACCTATTTCGAGGTAGTCGAGGTGACAGTAGGTGCAATCAAAGAATCCCAGGCATCTCTGTTCCCTGCAGCTTCTTTCAGCTCATAATGGCCACTCACAGGCCAGTGGGGAGATAAGCATGTCCTTGGTCTACCTCCTCTTCATGGCAGTGCCTAGTACACCTCTAGCAGGAGGTGTCCAGGAGGCATCCTTATCAGATGAACCACTGAACCACTGCAACTGGCTCGTCTCATCACAAAGGTGCAACTGTTCTACTCTGAACCCCTCCCTGACAATAGGTGTCCCTGAGCTCATAACCATATTTGAGGGTTGATATGTAGATCGACCAGTAAATTGATCCCTTTTCAACCAATTTACTGCAACCACATTACCACTGATGCTGCACCCAACCTGCAGTCGATCCTACCATCCATCTGTCCATCCATCTTTCCAACAAGGCAGTGATACTTAATCTACCCCAAGTGGATTTGTTATGCACCCCACAAATCATGTAAATATAAGGATTTCTGGCAGTGAGGATTTTTCCTCACATTTTATTTGCATTTCCTGATCAGGGTTCAGGATCCTATCCCTGTAGAGCACATGCTACAGACAAAAGCATGACTCAAGAGATAGCACAAGTCCATCGTGAAGCACGGCCCAAGCCAGCCTTTCTTCCTCAGAGACAGCCAGTGTTATGCTTGTTCTGCTTATGAAATTCAATCTGACCGGAAGGTACCTCCTGGACTCAAGCCTAAGTCTGCAGTGGTGGTTTTTCATCTTATGCCACTGTGATACCCTAGCACATGGACTGGATTGATATTGAACATAAATATTCTAATATACAATAATTAATATATAAGATTTGGACTTATAGTTGAAGCACAGTGTCATCCTTAACATTTCTAAAATGAATATCATAACAAAAGCATACTATGTCATATCTTGGAGAAGTTCACTGAAGCTTATTTTTTAAACAGTAAAGGTCGCTATGTATTAATAATAGCAGTAATAAACAGCACAGGGGCAGCACGGTGGCTGAGTGGTTAGCACATCTGCCTCAAATCACGAAGGTCACCGGTTCAATCCCGGCGTGGAGTGAATTGGGACCTTTCTGTGTGGAGTCTTCATGTCCTCCATGTCCTCCGCCTGCGTGGGTTTACTCCGGGTACTCTGGTTTCCTCCCACAGTCCAAAGACATGCACATTAGGTTAATTGGTGTCTCTAAAAGTGTCCCTTAGTGTATGAATGTGTGAGTGCATGTGTGTATGAGTGTGCTCTACGATGGATTGGCGGCCCATCTGGGGTTGTTCCTGCCCTTGCACCCAGAGTTTCCGGGTGGGCACTGGCTGGCCCGTGACCCCAAGTGGAATAAGCGGAAAAGATAATGAATGAATAAACAGCACAGACTATGAAAATTTTACCAGTGCACTAGAGACTTAAAACACACACAAAGCCTTATGAGCTAGTTCTTTCCACCCAGCTGTCCACACATCAATCACTGGCTGAGTATTGACTGGAATAACTTGGACTTGGAGGCAGTGCATTACGAGATCTATGTACTAAAGCTTTCAGCAGAGTCAGCCAGGTCTACCTTCCTCAAGATGGACTCGGAATAAAATACCGTTATAAATGCTAGTTATTGTCTGGAGGCCTGTCTTAAATAAGTACTGGGTTGGTTACAGTCTAGCCATCTACTATAGAGCTCCACTAGTGAAAGATGCAGCCACGTTGCCCAAGCAATTTCGACAACCTTTTTGTGATCACTGTGCAAAGTTTGAGTTTGCTGTTTGCCTACTTTTGCCTGTGTTTGCTGAAGTTGTGTGTAAAAACATGGTAGAAGAGGGAATTGTACAACGAACTGCTGTTTCTGCACTCATCTTTCAAGAAAGAATTGAAAACACACTTTCTAAATACCCACGGGTTTCCCAAAATTGGCATGGAGAGAAAATACATCTTTGGATTGCAAAAGTGATGCTTCTTCCATTCACCTTATGTGTTATTTTCTTTATTTAATGTTACATCAGCATCAATGGCTGTGTTCATGACAGACATACGGCCAGTTAAGATTTACCAATTTAATTAAATTTATTAATTTAATTTAATGCATATCTTTTGCAATGTTGTGGGAAACCAGAGCACCTGGAGTAAACCCTCACAGGCACAGGGAGGACATTCAAACTTAACACAATCTGAGTCAGGATAGAACTAGAGATATAGGAGGTTAATGTGACACTGCGACCTGATGTTAGCTTGACCATTGTGATCAGGATGTGGCTGGTCAATTTGGAGCCTCAGTGGGCAGCCAGGTGTGAAATCAGGAGACCGGGTAATAAATTTAGACGAGAGGTGAATAAAGTACATCAACATCCCATCATCTATTAAATCTTGTCTGTTTATTTGAGTTCTCCAGATCAGTTTAATTCCTTGGCTGGTTGAAATTACAGTGCAGAAAATATGAGCTCTGGAGTGGAATCAGCACTAGAGTGTGCATCATGTGGTGCGTTTGGTTTTAAGTGGGGTTTTTTTTAGCTTTTGTCCTTTGTTCACAGTGAGGAAAGAAGCAAGGAGCGACTCTTGATCCCCTGTGGAAAGCACTTCTATCTATATCAGAATCCAAGCAAACTCCACTGTAATTTAGTTTCATAATAATGCCTATGTGACAATGTTGTCATACTGCAAGATTGATGTAACTCACTTGTAAAAAAGCAATTAATTAAAACAAAGTTAGTTACAGCATTATTTAGAACATGATGATGTCTTTTCTGTTAATACTGTTCCAAATTGTAAACATTTTGCAGATATATTTCAGAGTTTAGCAAAATATTCCTGACTCCAGTTTCACTGATTTCTTGTTGTTTCTTTGTGCTGTAGTAGCTGGTGATTCATAATACTCAAAATTTCATTTTTATGTTACAGATTCCCTTCCATTTTGTGTGCCACAGGCTATTTTTTTTATTTGTTGCCGACAAGCTGAGGTGTGGCAGATTAAAGTGAGGTAGGGGGAGCAGCTGAGCGGATGCCCCTAGCGGCAGGTCTCGAGTGCCCTTGACCATGAGCCGGCTGATGTTGGGCCGAACTCTGGAGCGGATCTGCAAGGCTGTGCTACTGCTCTGCCTCGTTCACTTCCTAATTATGATGATCCTCTACTTTGATGTGTATGGCCAGCACTTTGACATTTTTAGCCGCTTTAACAATGGCCGTGGTGGCAACACTTCACGCTGGCCTCATCACACCTTCTACAACTATTCAAGTGCAAGGCCCAATACAACCTTCACCAGCTATGTGCCTGCCTCTGAGCAGCTGCCTCCCAGCTCCAAGCCTGAGACCAACCGCACGCGTCCAACGCCCAAGCCTATTCCACCATGCCCAGAGGTACCTCCTGGACTGGGTAGGTGTTGTCATTTGTACCAGTTGTGTCTTAAAAAGTTGTATTTGCGTTTTTGTTCTTGTTTTTTTGTCGAACTGGTTACATTTAGCATTTAAGACGCAGGTTATAAAGAATGACCAAAGTTTGTGAGATTGATACCAACTGTCAAAACAATAACCTTTTTACAGGTGCTTTTCTAAACTCTGCTGTTAGCGCATCAATATTGGAATTACTGCAGGGTTTTCTTGCAATGCTTGTTTCTGAATTATTCAGTGACTTAGTAATTCTGCAGCATTTTTTTAACCAAGCAAATACAAGGGACAGGACTATGGTTTAAAATATTTTGATACTGGTACTAATCCAATTTGCTAAATGTAATACTTATTTTAAGAATTAATCAAATAATTAAACAGTGACAGCTGTTGTGTCCTGAGGTTCTATAGCTCAGTCTGTAAAAGCTATTGATAAATACAGTAATGTGAGCATATCTACTACCATGAAAATAAAATCGTTAATAGTTCTTATTTATGAAAGCTGCTAACAATGGCAATGGCAAATAATTGCTAGCTATCTAGCCAAGCAAAAGTGCACATTAGTACACTTAGTACATAGTACATAGTACATTAGTACATAGTTGAATTCAAGTGTTTGCCACTCTGACAAATGTCATAACATTTAAATTACCCTTACAAAAGGAAGAAAGATGGCTGATAAATTGTTAAATTACCAGCTATTGACATGCTGAGGCTTAAATTATTTGTTTTATTTTAATAATTATTTATTTAAAATTATTTGTTTATTATGTGCTAATCTCTACCGGCAAAGAAAAATGTCAAAAGCCCAAATCGCAAACTGTAAACTCCAGACTAACAGACATAAAACCCCTACTACTTAAATACATTTTAAAAAAGGGGCAAGAAGAAAGGAATACTTAAACAATCAATAAACTGTACGAGCTTGGCCCAAAAGCTACAGTCCAAAACGTATATACAGTGGTGTGAAAAAATTTCCTCATTTCCTGTCACACTTAAGTGTTTTGAAACATTAAACTAATTTAAATAGTAGTCAAAGACAACACAAGTAAACACAAAATGCAATTTGTAAATGAAGGTGTTTA
>JAVSBV010024009.1:0-11948 GCA_033117975.1 Parotocinclus spilosoma | reverse complement strand
TTTAGCTGTGGCTAAGTGGCGACTTGTGGCTTTTTTGTAGTAAATGGAAATGTTAGGCAAAGACCTGTAGGTGGCAGCAAAGGGCTGGGGAGAAACTCTGGAGTTTTTTGAGTAGTGATGCCAGAGACGAAGAGTTACTTTATGGATGTTATTTACTGTACACGTTCTTTGGTCCGATTAAGCGGAATTTTGGTCCAAATAAGCAAATAACATTACTTAGGATTTGGTCCGAATAAGAGTCAGGTCCCATTAACTGGTGGTCCTATTAACCAAAATCGACTGTATATCCCTATTTTTGGTGAGCAGTATGTTTGGTTTTGTAGATTACTACATGCAAAAGAAAGAAACTGCCTCTGACTGAGTTAGTTTCTCAAGCCTCTGGAATGATGCTCTGGTTTTATGGAAAATGCAGTGCCAAAGAATTTGCATAGCATGTCCTGTAGATCTGCTCAGCAATCTAGGAGAAACATTGTTACTGCCATCATTTTACTAGGGTCTGGTCTGATGTTTATTTGTTTGTTTATTTAACATAACTCTTCAGCATAAAAGGCCATTTAAAAACAAAAACAAAACCAATTGACCTACATCAATGTCAGTCTCATATCTACTCAGATTGAGGCCAGTTTAGCATAATCAATTCACAGAATGCATGTTTTTGGACTGCGGGAGGCAATTAGAGTACCCAGAGTAAACCCACACAGACACAATTCTGGTCTAATGCATCAGGTTTTCTTTTTCATCTTGTGGGTGGCCAGGTGCATGTCCATCATTTACCTGAGTAAGAGATGGCCCAGGATACACAATGGAAAGAAGGTAAGCTGGCGAAGGCAGTGTGATGCTCAGGGAAATGATCTGTTACAAATCCTCAGTTTGTGTTACTTTTACAAGCTCACATTAAACTATTGATCATGAGTACTGGTCAATCTCAGGTCAATTAAATTTTACAAGGTTTCTCCTGTTCCTCAGACATGATACTCTTAATATAAATACCAGGACTTATAACCATATTAGGACACTGAGTACATTCTAATTGTTTACCAGAAATGTGTACACATAACATTTAAAAATAAATGATCTAATATGATAATTGAGATTGACATTTCATCATACAGTAGTTACAGTATTATCAAATCTATAAACAGAGAATCCACTTTTGGTCTTCAGAAGACCCAGATGATACAACCTCCTAGTGAACATGTAATTTGTGGTATGTTCCCTAATTTTTTAAAAATAGGAACATGCTGGAGTAGCAGAACCGAGTGAAAACCTGGGCTCATGACCAATATGTGTAAATATGAAATGTCTCCTAATTTTATGAGCATTATAAATACTGAGCGTGGTAACAGTGCAAACCAAGATTTCTTACAGATTTTAATCATTATTATTTCATTGTAAAGTGTCATGTTAGAAATATGGGACAGCTAACACGCTCGTTTTCTACTACTAAAAACTACTAATGTAGTTTTAGTAATGTTTTAAATTACTAGTACTAATGAATTTATATTCCCTTATGGCAGTGACCTCTTTCAGCAGGATAATGTATCCTTAGACACTGCAAAAACTGTTCAGAGATGGTCTAAGTAAAATGAATTCACAGATATTGACCTTGTCTCTAAATTCTCCAGATCTAAATCCTATCAGAGATTTGTGGGATGTGCAGGACAAAAAAGTCAAGACCCATAGAAGCTCCAGAATCCATGCTTCAACTTGGACCTACACAATATTGGGCAATTGATCAACTCAAAAAAAAATCAACTCAACATATCATCTGTTTATTTTCTGTCCATTGTGTATATGAAATGAGTAACATGTACAGGACAACACTCACGATTCTGATGTTTGCTTTTCTTCTTATATCCACATGAATCAGTGTTGAAGTAAAACATTGTATGTGGTTGGAAAGCACACGTTACACCAATATAGCTTGTATATTACATTTGTGCAGGCTGTTATTTAACACGCTCAATACGTTTTACCCATCTGCTTTCCAAACTGCCTACAGAAAACCTAAAAACAAGCATCATTTTTGTGTCTCCGGAGTAGAAATAAATAAAATGAAGCAGATAAGCAGTGTTTAAATGATGATGCTGTGTAACAACTTAATTGTGAATCTGCTTGAAAAGCTTCAGATCTTCAAACATCAGCCCACATAAAGAGCGGCACATACACACAGCAGGCGAGCGCTGGGATTCCCATAGGCACTGGAAGCCTCGGTGAATCAGATCTAGATTTCAGTTCATCCAAGTTAGTTAAAAAATAGTGTGTAGAAATGTCAGGTAACAAATTCCACTGAAGTCCTCCAAGTAGTTTATGGGCTTTACACATTTAACAAGTTCAGTGTTCTGCAAAAGGCACGCAGAGGCAACGTAAGCATTGATACAGCATCATCGCAAATGCATGAATGTCAATACAATCAGAAAGATTTTTAAATGCCTTCAAAGCAGTCTTTCCTACAAAGTTTTCTGATGTGATTAACAACAACAACAACAACATTTTCAAAATCAGGTAATTGAGTCCACGCTCAAAAGATAACAGCCCAGACAGCCCTCACACCTTCAACCCTAATTGCACATTTCTCTCTTTATACAAGTAGCAAATATGTCAAAAAACATCCCTTTTTAAAGGATTTTGGCCACCTGCACTCAAATAGCAATGTCACGATTACACACACTAAATATAGACAAAAGATTGAGGACACCCAAACATGGGTATTAGTATAGAGCTGCCCCAGACCTTTGCTAGATCAGCAACCTTTATTCTTCTAATTTAGCTTTTTTTTTGGTGGGGTTAAGGTCAGGATTCAATACAAGTCAGGCTAAGATCTCGACCGAGTACGGTCCCTAACTTTCAGCTGCTTAACTCGGCTAAAAATCAGATTAGTGTGCTCGGGTGGAGCAGCAGGAATTGTCTAGCCCACTATAGTGTACAGGCATGAGGGAGGTAAGGTCAGTCAGGGGATCATACAGTGCTGCAATAGTGAACCCTACTGTCAACCAATTCTGGCCAGAAAAAGCATAGCTTCCTTACACGACTCCTAATAACTGCCAAATCATTAGTAAGAGCATATTTTCCGGTACGAATACAATATACGTTTAATAAATTGTAATGCGTGGTTAAGGCTGGTTTACAGTTGAATTTGCAGTACTGTGCAAAAGTCTTAGGTCACCCTCAGATATACCAATGTTTTAGTAATGGTAAATGACCAAATCACATTTTTTTCAATAAATAACCAGAAAATACAGGCGATTTGTATGAATTATTAACGAACAGAAAAACAGAAAATCAGAAAGTGTTTATAGGCTACAGTGCCAAGTATGTAGTTTGACCTCCCCCTTACACTTGATCAAAAGCAGCATCTAGCAGCATCATCGGGATGCTAAGGTAAGCCCGAAACTTGATCAAGAATTGTCTTTTTAAAAAGGTAATAGCCAAGAAACCATTTTTCAGAAGGGACATATTGTGAGCTTTATCATATCTTATGCTTTTCACCAAGACTAAAATGAAGATCAGTGGAAGAGTGTTATGCCATGATGTGTTATAGATGGTAATTATGCCATGACCTAAAACTTTTGCACTGTACTGGATGTTCTGAAGCAGAGCACCAGATGTAATCTGAACAGCTGACAGCCAACTTGTCTATGATGCATACCTGCCCTGTGCACTGCCCCAGAAGCAGTGTTACAGAACAAGATACCTTTAAGCAATACTTTTGCACTGTTAACATCTGACTATCGCATAGGTTAATTTATGTACTACATTATACAGGGGTTTGACAATTAAACTGAAACACCTGTCATTTTATTGTGAGAGGTTTGTGATGTATCAAGAGCCAAGGTATCCAGGGTAATATCAGCATACCACCAAGAAGGACCAACCACATCCAACAGGATTAACTGTGTGGACACAAGAGGAAGCTGTCCGGAAGGGATGTCCGGGTGCTAACCTGGATTGTATCCAAAAAACTTAAAACCACGACTGCTTAACTCACGGCAGAATTAAATGTGCACCTCAACTCTCCTGTTTCTACCAGAACTGTCCGTCGGGATCCACAGGGTCAATATATACGGCCATGCTGCTATAGCCAAACCTATGTCTAAAACCAGGTGTTTCAGTTTCATTGTCCAACCCCTGTATATATTGTGTATATCATAGCGTAGCCTACCTTAAACATGCTTACAACACTTATATTAACCAACAACTGGTCAAAATCATTAACACAAAGCCTATTTTAAAATAAAGTGCTGAATATCTAATGTAATTTACTGAATAAATATTTAAAATATTTCAATTCTGCTGCTCAGCTCAGTCTGGCTGCTGCCTAGCATCTGCAGGAGAGCATAATACTGGTGTATGGTTTAAGGAACCATATGGGGGGAAAAATTAATCAGGATTCTAAATTCAGAATGCAGTTTCTGCTGAATGTGTAGTGCCTGTACTGCTACAACCAATTAGCGACATCCTTTAACTAACTATAACACAACTTTAACTAACTATTCTGGGTGGATAATTGTATTTTTACATATGCAAGCCCTCACAGGAAAAAAATAAAATAAAATGTAAAAAAAAAAAAAAATTATAATAATGATTTAAAAAATATGTATTAACACCTACTTTTCAGGTACTTTAAACTTTATATCTAAAAAAAAAAAAAAAAGTCAATACATGATTGGAGGAACTTCATGATCTTAATTCAAGTAAGAACTTTGGTTCGACATTATATCAGACATTAAAACAATTGAACCACAACGGCTCTAAAAACTAGGAAAACATTTTATTTATATTCTAATGAAGAGGTTATTATGAAAACTTTGCTCTAATGTTACCCATGCGATTAGGCCTCTGATTTGTTTGTTTATTTATTAAATTAATAATATCAGCATCAGTGCTATTTAAGACGAGAGCTAGGTTATAGCGACATTAGACACGCTCACACCGGGGACAATTCAGAGTGATCACTTAACCTTATGCATGTATTTGGAATGTGGGAGGAAAACCAAGTACCTGGAGTAAACCCATACAAGCATGGAGAAAACATACAAACACCACATAGGTGAAGCCAGAGGTCAAAATCGAACCAAGGAACTCCCGAACCATCAAACCTCAACAATGGCCTGATAGTTCATGTGATGAAGTCATTTGACAGCATATAGTGGTTAAGGCTCATTAATATTCATTAAAAGGCTGAGCTTTAAAATCCTGGCTACTCCACTGTGCCACTCAGAGCAAGAACTGCTGTTTGTTTTGTCCAATACACAGCCAAGATAGAGTCGTTAACAGTTCTTTATTTAGTAAAATAGACATAATCACTACAAACGCTTTACCCTATATATATTTAGACAACTTTTACTACTAAATCAGTACGATACAAGCAGCTAATACTACTCACATAAATTAGGAGACACTTTAATATTAAATAACCCATAAAGATTTCCCTAATTGTTGTGAGCAGTAAATCTATAGCAATCGCACTAAACTTTTCAAAAGCAGCAATCTTAACTGGTCAGAAAATTATTGATTAAAACTATGAAGAATCAGAATTAATAGGAGAAATGTACATAATGATATACGTTTTACACCGAGACATTACAACAGGTGCAATATAATTAAGTAATTAAATTAAATTAAGTTTATTTGATTCTTTCACATAGTCCTGAAATTCAATTTCAAATTCAAATTCAAGCACCTACACTGCTTACAAAAATTAAGGAATAGCTCTATATGTGCAGTATAATGTGTAAGTGCGTACTATTTTAAATAAAAAACAACTCTTAAATTACTTTACAATCTACCAAGATTTAAACATTTAGTAGGACAAAAAAAAAAACCTTGTGGCAAAATTCTTTTTCAAAGAACCTGAGGAAAAACATCTTTGGTATTGAGTTTGTTCAAATGTTTATTTGACCAAAGTTTTAATACAACTTAAAGGATTGAAACAATCCAGTCTCAGAGCTCTTGCTTAGTGAGTGATAGAGTCGTAACATTTCTGAGATCTGAGATAAAACAGCGTTAGTGGTTTGTTGCCATTTGTTTACTTGGAGATAGCTGATGTTACGACATTTGTCACACATTTGAAGGTGCTGCTTATTCTCTGTACTGGTGCATTCAACTAGACTGCAACATGCAAGTCACAATGCAGCAAGGAAACCAAGAGAAGCGATTATATTGTTACGTTTTCCTCATAGATTCCGTATTAAAATTTCAAAACCAAAAGTAAACATAGCAAAAAGTTCTGTTTTTAAGACTGGTTGAAATGACAGCAGGCCAGCACGGTGGTACATCTGGTTAGTTATGTGTAAGCTCTTAATTTGTGTAAGGGTTTTGTTGTTAGGCCATGCAGATATGCTGGTGTGTGTGTATGTGTGACAGGCTCTGCTGTCACAAAGTATTGAGCCAAGTTGTATGTGTCAAAAACTGGTTTCAGTTCTGTTCCCTATAGACTAAACGTCTCTTAAGTCTCTAACATACAGAGCACTATTAGGCAATTTCAATTTTGCAATTGAATATATTGTGCCGTTTATTGTACATCCTATCAACATCTGTTTGCTTTAACAACAGAGCTTGTAAAAATGTTATTGAATTATTATAATAGAAAATAAAAAGCAGTCATTTAATTTCGAATGATGCTGCAGCAAACTAGTCACCTCAGCCACCAAGCAATGCTGCGGATCCACAGACAGACGTCTGCCAATCACTTACTGGGAATGTAATTGCTTGCATGCTAGCTCATGATTGGACCAGAGACTGTTCTAACTGGGGGAAAAAGTTTTTTTTGTGCAACTTACACATGCCTGTATGACTTTCCACCACTTAATATGTAACAAGCTGTATTTGTAACTGTATGTGCCGGTCCTATTGTTGGTACGTCTGTGTTTTAACCTGACTACCTGGAAGTTCTCTCCAACCTATACCTACACAAACTGGTTCCCATTCACATGCTGTTTCATCTGACTGATGTTCTGTCTTGTTTGTTGTTGTATATCAATGCATTTCTGGCTTCCATCAAACAGAAGTAGCAAGTCAATCATACCACTCAAGCATCATGGCTTTCCCCTACACAGGGACATCAATGCATTTTCAGCAATTACTGTTAATTTTCTAAACTTACTAAAGGTTTAGGGTGTGTATAACAGTGTAAGTTTTGGGTGTGGTGGCATTAAAGATGTTGTGTAAATGGTAGCGTCCGACTCCTCTTCTGAGGGGTATCTCTGATGCATTGAGGTATTGTCTGCGTATACATTGCTTGCGGGAAAACGCTTTATATTTACGTTACAGTAACCTGTAAGGTCTGGCCAACGTCCATTTTGGCCAACATCAGGTGTGACATTTACATTTATGGCATTTAGCAGACGCTCTTATCCAGAGCGACTTACAATTCATACAGTCTTACAATCCAAGCAACTGTGAGTTAAGGACCTTGCTCAGGGACCCAACTGTGGCAGTGTGGCGGAGGTGGGATTTGAACCCTGGACCTTCCGGTCCATAGTCCAGTACCTTAACCACTAGGCCCCAGTCCCACCTGTGACCTGTAACAGTAAAATTATACAAGCGCTGCATTCAACAACAGTCCTCAGTTAAGTAGCGGACTCAGTAGTTGACTAGAGACTCGGTTGATGTGGTTAGAGACTTGTGTAAGTTACTCAATGTTAGTGTTTGACTTGTGTTTTTCGGCTGTATCTGACATTTACAAGCGGCTGTCCTGTATAATTTCCCTTTATATTTACATTAAAGTGACATAAAAAGACTGGTAATATAAGTTCAACATTTATTTAGGTAAATGCCCTGTTTCACAGATTATAATTCGTCGTTAATCAGCACATATCTGTAGGTTTCCTCCCCATTAAAATAACATTTCACTACAAAGCCATACAAGCTGACAATGTAAAGTGTGAAAACAACTTTCAGGAACATAATGTGTATAACGTCTAATCATTTCTAGTTCAATTGGTTACTTCTGTTGTGAGTAACAGTAAAGTCATACAAGTACTGTATTCAACAGCAGGCACTACAGTTCACAGTTGAGTAGCATGGGTACACAATATATCCATAGTGAGTAACCCTATTACTGAATATTTAGGCATGCCTGCAGGAGGTCCTGTTGACTTGTTTGTCGTTTGTTTTCCGTGCAATATAAAAGACCTAAGTTTTGAGAAAGACCATATACATTAAACACATTACTGCAATTATTTCTCTTGCTATCCATGAATTATAACAAACCGTGAGTTACAGTTGTTGCAGAAATGTGCACAAAACACTGCGATATGCATGTGCAGAATCACATCCAAGAGCGACGGAGAACAACACCTTGTTTGGTCTTGTTAAAGGTGTGATAAATATGTTTTAGCATCAATGTGATATCAGCGCTCTCACGAATAACACACAAGAAAAGAGTGGAAGAAAGAGAGGAAACAGGAAAAGAGAAGTGAGTATGTGTGTGTGTTTCACCCTGCTAAAAGTAGTTGGCCTTTCATTTCAAGTATTGCACCAGCCAGCAATGTTCTGCACAGCAACAGGGTTTGTGCCAGGAGAGGCAACCACAAACCACATTTCCACCTGATTCTGTGTAAACTAATTAAGCAAAGGTACTAATTAAATACAGCAACAATTCTATATTCGTTCAACAACTCTCATCAGTGCTCATCACTGTCTTCAGCTACTGAAAATGACTTGAAATTGGTGGCTTTTAATGACAACTGTTGTGCAAAAAGAACTGCCGGGTAATTTAAGCATAATGTAGCAGCTGTTCCTGTGTGAAGTGGAGGATGAGGTTAAAGGATAAAGTTGGAAAACTGATTCAGTTAAAGCTGTCAGTTTACAGCCTCTAATTGCACTAATCCCAATATTTCTATCTCGTTAACAGCACTTAATTCAGGGTTGTTATTTTTACACTCACTCTAATGAGACTAAACACAGGTATGCACCATTTAATGTCCCTCTGAGTGTTTAATTCCAGCTGTTTTTAAATAGCTGGTGACCTTAACAGACAAAGCTGTAGGTCCAGTTAAAGAGCAGAAGTTTGCTAGGACACGTTTGGATAAGAGACTCGGTTGATGTGGTTAGAGACTTTTGTGTAAGTTACTCAATGTTAGTGTTTGACTTGTGTTTTTCGGCTGTATCTGACACTTTTACAAGCAGCTGTCCTGTAAAAGTCCCCTTTATATTTACATTAAAGTGACATAAAAAGACTGGTAATATCTGTTCAACATCCATTTCAGTAAATGCTCTGTTTCAGAGATCATAATTTGTCGTTAATCAGCACATATCTGTAGGTTTCCTCCCCATTAAAATAACATTTCACTACAAAGCCATACAAGCTGACAATGTAAGCTACATTCAGAATGTTTATTACTTTTTAATAATTTACTGGGATTACCAGAGTTAAATATTCATTTACTTTTAGATACATTTTATACAAATATGTACAAGTAAGCCATTATCTTTTGTGCCAGCCATGCCAACGCACTCACTGGCACTGCACTTTCACAAAATAATTAGCTAAACCATAGAAAGCAGTATTTCAAAACATATCCAAATGTGTTCCCTCTAGGCTAATAGTATTAACATGAATTAGAGAATATATAATGAATAGCAGACACAGCCGACAGCAGTGGGTCGTTTACTGGAGGAAAGCAGGGAATATGCGATTAACAAAACAAAACATTTCTTCTTTAGAACATTTAAGACACTTTTTCTTGCTACCATCAATCCAGGCTTGATAAATTAGGCCAAGATATTTGTAAAGCTGCTTTGACAAAAGTGCTCCAATGTAAAGAAAAAACTACATAAATATATTGTAATACCATTACCATGCATGCAGTTATACAATTACAGTAGAATCCATGTAATTGGACCACCAGTTAATGGGACCAGCCACTTATTCGAACCGAATCCTAAAGAACCAAAACAAATAATTATATATGTGTAATGTTATTCGCTTATTCGGACCAAAATTCTGTAAGAGCAAATAAGAAAATGAAGCCACAAGTCGCCACTTAGAGCGGATGCAAAGCGGGTCACTGAGATAATGGGAGGATTCCTGGGCACTCCGGGAGAATTTATGCTTTTAAAGGATGTTAGGAAATGCATTGAAACTCTGCGCCGCTATTAACATATTTCAAACGTTGACAGGAAATTTACTAAGAACTTGTTTTTTTTAAAGTATTGTGCTTTGCATGCTGAGTACCTATACATTGTGTTGATCGTTTCAAAATATTTATTTACAAATTTATTTTTCAATGAACAAAGTTTGTAAGTAACAGAAGTTCTTGTTTGTACGTTCGCTATACGTGTAAATTGCACAATAAAGGTTTAATAAACATTGAATATATTACATAAATTATAGCACGTCCCGTCATAGGGCATGCTCGTGTAATCGGACCAGCCGTTATTAGGACCAAAACAATCGTGTCCCGATGTGGTCCCATTAAAAGAATTTGACCGTATATAGAGACTGTGTATATAGACTGTATATATTAAACACTAGTGGTTAATTTTATAGATGCACTAATTGCAATTTTAATTTCATTTCTTTCTCCTGTACAAATTTTTTTAATGACAGAAAACAATTGTTTTAAACAATTGTGTCAAATCCCACAAATTTAGTGAGAAGAAGCTGTTTTAAATTTATTCATTATCTTCTGCTTAATCCACACGGGATTGCGGGCAACTCTGGGCGCAAGGGCAGAAACAACCCTAGATGGGGAGCCAATCCATCGTAGGACTCGCACACTCGTTAGCCGAGCCTGCATGTCTTTGGACTGTGTGAGGAAACCGGAGTACCAGGAGTAAACCCACGCAGATAAGGGAAGGACATGCAGGCTCCACACAGAAAGGACCCAGACAGCTCCACCCTGGGAATGAATCCGGGACCTTCTTGCTGTGAGGCAGCGGTGCTACCCACCGAGCCACCGTACTGCCCTATCAGTATGTCTTATTAAATCGGTTGTTCTGAATGTTTTTAGAGCTGTTCCTCCACACCTTTCGTCCTGCATATTGCAAGCAGCAATCACTTCCAATAAAGGACTATAATGCTGAAGGCATGGCTGTAACGGAAATAACACTATCACTGTGTTTTCTCACTACCACTGCGTTATATAAAAGAGACTATTTAGTCGGCTAAGTAGTAAAATTGGAGCACAACTGAATCTCAACTTCAATCTCATGAAATAAAACAGTTTCAAGCTGTGCTTAAAGCAGAACTGAGTTGTGAATTAATGTTAGCGAACATTGTGTGTTGTTTGCACTGTTGTCATGCGGCTAAATGTGAATCACAGAATCCGTTATATAAGACTGGTCAGCTGATCACTGGTCACAGCTAAACATATCTAAAAAGATACAAACCAAGTTGAGAAAATGTATTTAATAATATTGATCTTGAGGACCTACACTTAAAAAGGACCCCAATGACCTGGTTCTAAAATATTTCAATAGTCCTATGGTTAAGCCAAAATGCCTTCCTGTTTGATTTGTAGTGCATTACAAAGGGTGTAAACGTCATCTTTCAAAGTTGCATGCAGTGTACTACATTTTAAGAGTCATTTTAAGATTCAGCCCCAGTCTAATTTATCTATTGGTTATGCGGCAGTCCCAGCGCTCAGTCCGGCTGTACCCTAAACATGACCCCATCACAAAAGAAAGCCTATAGTGTTAATTCATTTATACTAAACAGTGCATCTGCAGTATAGGCTGGGGTTTTGGCATGTGCTTGTATATTGGAGAAAACAAACAAACAAAAAAAACAACACAAGCATTTAAATGGGAAAAAGACAGCATGTGTGTGCAGAGAGAGAGAGAGAGAAAGGAGAGAGAGAAAGGAGAGAGAGAGAGAGAGGGAAAGAGAGAGAGTGTGAGAGAGAGAGAGAGAGAGAGAGAGAGAGAGAGAGAGAGAGAGAGAGAGAGAGGGAGGGAAAGAGAGAAAGAGAGAGGGAAAGAGAGGGGGAAAGAGAAAGGAG
>JAVSBV010023998.1:0-11949 GCA_033117975.1 Parotocinclus spilosoma | reverse complement strand
GTGGTATCGATCCGATACCGATCCTCACCTTGGTATCGATACTATCGATATAAATATCGATCCGCCCACCCCTACCAATTATACTGTACAGTTTACAGTCCACAGTGTTTTTCGCTTCCTTGTTATTTTGGTGAAGCAGGCTGAGAAACTACATAAATGCTCCGAATTCTTTCTGTGTGACATCTGTACTAAAATGTCACCACAGATGTGGTGTCTTGACATTCAGATCCCCCAAATAGTTCTTTCACATTCATTAAAAAAATGATATGAGAATTACTTCAGGTGTAAAGTTTGCAATCAGGACAAAAGTTTGCCCACTATGTATGTGTGAATGGTTTTCACTTGCCTATTCTATGGTTTGGATAGAACCCAACCCCAAATTTACACCTCAGATTGCTACTTCTGCCTGATGGAGACAAGAGGGATGCACTTGTGCATTTTATGACTACATGTGTACATATTTCAAATGCAATAACAACCTTAATTAAAAAATAAATCATATATGCAGTAATACATGCTGTGGTTTCATTTTCCACAGTTTCAGTTAAGAGGTGCAGAAAAAAAAGCATGTGTCCTGAATATGAAGAAGGAATCATATCTTTATCCAGTTTATCAATGCTGCTTATGGTACATGTAGAATTTGTTTATGTTTATTTGGCTTATTTAACATTGCTATTGGCTTCAGTGGCAATTTCAACGACACACAAAAAGTTATATCTATACACAAGATTATCTCAAGACTGGTCTTATATATACACTCAAGTCAATGGGAATTTAGAGTAATCAGTTAAGCAAACACGCATATGTTTGATCTGTGAGAGGAAGCCAGAGTACCCAGAGTAAACACACGCAGACATGGGGAGGACATGCAGACCCCACACAGAAAGGGCACAGGCCACTCCACCCTGGTATTGAACCCAAGACCTTCTTTCTGTGAGGCGGTGATGCACCAAGCCACCGTTCCTCCTGTACATGTAGGAAAAGTTCTACTAATGGTTAAGGTACTTCTACCATAAGGTTCAGATCCCTCCTCTGTTAAGGTGCTATTGTTGGGTCCTTGAGAAAGGCTCTCAACCCGTAATTGTGTAGATTGTGGGATTGGATCAATTGTAAGAGCATCTGTAAAATGACGTCAATGTGCCATTGAACCGTTGTTGTGTTCAATTGGGTTCCTGCTTAAATTCTTGAGAGATCAATCTGGTACTTTTAGTAGAAAGTGAATGGTTTCTGCTGTTCACATTTATTCATTCTTTCAGCAACATACACCATATATTAACCATAATAATACGGTACAGCACAAGATAATCTAGGTTCTATGTGTCCAAAATGATTGGGTGATACTTAACGATGATTCAATTTCTTTGAAAAGAGAGCCAAAGGATCAAAAGAGGAACTGAGAGACTTGAAATATCACGTGCATGTTTTATGAAGGAAGGTGACCTATAGATCCTAACAAAGGTAGAACATTTTGGTAATCGTGTTGTTACTTTTACATTTGAAAAACGAGATTGAAGGAAATCTCTTGGCTATGCCAGGTATGCTGATTTGCCTTATTGCAGAATAACGAATTTTATTGAGACAGCCTGTTTGGAAAAGGCAAGCAAAAATGGCGCTGTAAATTCTGTCCCTTTCGGCTGTCCACACACAAATCGTATAAAGAAAGCGTATGAGATTGACGGACATTGACATTATAACGATGATCTTATGTGTTAAATATACAGTTTGACAACTTTAACCTGAACCCGTTTACTTAAAAAGCTTAAAAATGTTAATGGAAATTCGCGTCGTGTACAATATTATGCTCAGCTTTTGCCGGTTTGTGGTACATGGCACATCTTGGGGGGTGACTTCCAAATACATTTTTGTTCCCTATATATGTGCCCTTTAGAGAATGGGAACGAACAACGTGTAAACACTATGTAGTGTGCCTAGTGTATGTGGCGTGCACTATTGAATTGTGTCCTTTCGCTGTGACGTGTTATGTGACGCGATCCAATCGACACCCTCGGGTTGTTTTTATGGCTTGTGTTTTTGTGTCGCTTTACACAGATTGCTGTTTTCTTTCTGCTTCCAGCTACAGATTTCTAACGTACAGGTAATTAAAGTGACTGAAAATGACTTCAATGATTCTCATTTAGGATAACTTTAACAACTCACCTTTTATACAGTTAATTAAATAAAGTCTGCATCTCGGTGCTGTTAAAGATCCGTGGTTTCATAATGTCATTTTTTTTTGTTGTTGTTTTAGATTCAGCTTTACTGTGGCTTTGTTTGTTAGGAATTAGATTGGACATGTTTTAGATAACCTATTGGCATTTTAGTTATTAAAAGTGTTTTTATGTACATGTTGTGTAACGTACGGGGATTTTAAGAAAAATCAAGCTACAAAATCCATATCTAAACTTGTATCTGGCTGAAGGTGTGACGGTTGCATTTAGAAGTATATAAGTTTATACGAATTTATAAGCTGCTGGCTTATTTAATTAGGATTATAATATACAGATTAGAAACTAAAGTAGTCCACATATTTTAAGTTGTCATTCAAAGTTAGATGAATTGTAGCTGCATCATATAACTGGTGGCTTTGTGGTTTGTTTGTTACCTTTTATATATTTGACTTGTCATTTAATTGATTAAGTATAAATTGATTGAGTCTAAAAAGTGTTAATTGATTAACTTGAGCTTCTTTTTCATTAATAAACATTAGGGATTGTTTCTCTTGAGGGGTTGTTTTTAATGATGGGCCGGTGTAAAGAACTGCTGCACCACCTGGACCTCTTATAGCATTGTTTTTGCTCTTGTTGCATATTGGATGGTCACACAGATCTGCTACACTTTTGATAAAATAAAAAAAAAAAACAATACATTTTTAGAAAATGAAATCGTGAATCGGTACAATAAAATGCGTTGCTGTTTACCACCTCTTCCCATGAAAGCAATGGAATGAATCTTTAATTGTTGTTTGTTTTCAGCTGGTTTGAGGCATTCTTGTTTTTGTTTTGTAAATTGTTTGCTTAGTTTCAATGTGTTAATGTACTTTATTGCATAGCATATTTTGTAGCGTTGTTATTGAGTGTCTCTGTATCATAGGCATGTCGGATGGAGTACTATCTCGCGAGTCCTTTCTCTCCAGTGGTGATGGAAATTTCAGCTCCCTGTGTCCTAATGGCACGGCGTGGGTTTGGTATGGTCTGGGAGAGTGTGCCCAGGATGCCCGGGACATTAGCAGTGTAATCCTGGGTCTGCTGTCCATTCTGTGCTTCATGGTGTCTTCTTTCCCGTAAGTACCATGTCTCTAGCAGTCCTCCATGCATGACAGTCATACCCAGCACTGTTTTTTAAACTCAGCAGTAAAATGAGCGGGTTCTCCAATCTGAGAAATATGACACCGAGTACAGCGTCACACTTTAGTTTCACAGCGCATTAAAACGCAACTGTGCACAGTCTATTGAACTTTTGCTTTCATTTGATACAGTCCACTAGTGTGCTGTTTTGCTTTCCAGCATTTAGCAGACGCCCTTATCCAGAGCGACTTACAACTGATACTGTTTTACAATCCAAGCAATTGTAGGTTAAGGGTCTTGTTCAAGGACCCAACCATGGCAGCTTGGCAGAGGTGGGATTTGTTCCTTAACCACTAGGTTACCACAGTCCCACAGTTTCACCATAAATGGGTGATAAGGCCACATTAGAGTAGAGTTGAGGAGAATGCTTTCTTAAAACAGTGCTGTTTGATGACTGATTTGATTGTAACGGCTGGCTTTTAAACCAATTATATGCCAATCGTGATGTGAGTAGAATGCAATCAGTGATGAGTACTCCATCTGAGATTTCTGTAGCCCTCCCCCTTTGCTTAGATTAATGGATGTTCATGGTGTGAGGGAGCTGGGTCTTCTTCATACACTCACATTTTTCACACATTTCTGGAAACCCACAAAATGACATCCAACTCCATGGGGAGGGGTTTGTCCTCTTTCTACTGTTACAGCAGCATTCACACCTCTGAGAAAGCTTTCTGCTACATTTTGAAATGTTACTGTGCGATCAGTCACAGTTGTGGATCATTAAGCCCTGGCTCTCAGTTGTCTTGATATAGTGATTGATATAAATGTTTGATATACATTGGTCACACCATTTGGGACATATTTTGTTATGGGAGATTGCATTTGGAAGAATTCTTGATTGTTTGGAGCCGTATAGTTAAACTGTTCATTAAATTTGGCAACCATTTATTTTTGAAGTAGACTTTGTTTAAAGTGGACATTGAAACAATGAAAGTCACCAAGGTGTCCAGTAGAGCTCATTCTACTGCTGCAGTTTTCCATGGAGAACGAGTGAGAGTGTGAGGTATGAGATAACTGAATAATCAGACAAAAATCCTCTTCCCTTTTGGACAGCTGAAAATACAAATAAATTGGGTTTACATACCTTACATCATAATTAAATTCCTTATATCTCGTTAGAAAAAACGAATAAATAAATAAACCCATTGCTGGCATTAGCTGCCTTCCAAGGTTCATTGGACTAAAAGATGGAACCATATGAAAAAAACCAAAAAAGTAATAAAATCATAACAATGAAAATGTAGTTTTATGAAAATGTCTTGAAATGTCTTAAATTTGCAGACCTCGAAGAAAAGCACATCATCTGAAAGTTTTCAAACACACAAATTTTAATATTTTTCCAGTACATTTCAATTTCTTTTTACATAAACCAGTTTCCTTAAAAGCCTGTGTGTTTTTACATGCACCTAATAATCTGACCGTAGTATGATTTCTGCAGTTATTTGATTATTCAAGTGTAATTTATACGGAATACTTAAAAAAGAAAGCAGATAAAACTGATAAAGGGAATTTATTTCAGTAACTGGATTACTCATTGAACGTATACAAGTTACCCGATTATAATGTGTTGTCAGTCTGCACATGTGCATGAGAGATCCCCACAGTTGCCAGGTTGGTGTATTTCTCGACTTTATTTGGCCTCTTTTTCAATTTTTTTTTCTTGTGGGATCTGGCAACCCTGGAATTAAACGTGCCATTATTTATTTTTATTTGTTTATTTATCATTATTTATTTGGCTTATTTAACGTCGCTGTCGGCATCAGCGGCCATGTAAGCGACACACACAAGGTTACATCCATACACAAGTTCATCGCAACACCAGTCGTATATATATATATATATATATACACATACATACATACATACATACATACATACATATGTGTATATGTGTGTGTATATATATACACACACACACACACACACACACACACACACACACACACAATGTCAACCAATTAACCTAACATGCATGTCTTTGGACTGTGGGAGGAAACCGGCGTACCCGGAGTAAACCCACGCAGACACGGGGAGGACATGCAGACTCCCTACTTTAATATAGATGAAACCAAATGTTTGTCACTTTGACGCCTCAACCTATTTGGGTATTGCTGGTGACCATGTGTGTATCATCATGGACAAATTTAGCCATCTTCTAATGACTACTTGAAGCATCCTAGACTGATTGTCAAGAGCATAACAAATAAATTCTGAATTTTTCAGTAGCCTTCCCTGTCACCAGGTCTGGATCCAATGGAATAACTTTTAGATGTGATAGAATGGTAGATTCACAGTGTGAATGTGCAGCTGAAAATTTGCAGGAATTGTGTGATGCAATCATGTCAACATAGAACAGAATGTCAAAGGAATATTTCCATCATGGAACCCATGCCACAAAGAACCAAGGCTGTTTTTTAGCTGCTAAGGGAGGTCCTACCCAGGATTATTAGAGTATTAATATTCAAACACCCATGAGTATAGGTCTCACATTTTCAGGTTAACTACACTGCTCACAAAAATTAGGGGATATTTAATTATGGGATTTCATTTTGAAATATCCCCTAATTGTTGTGAACAGTATAATTAAACATAATTATTAACCTATGTCTTAACCTATTAACCTATATCTTTATGAAATGTACCAGTAATTCTGGACATGTATGAATGTATGTATGTGTGTATGTATGTATGTATGCCATGGTTAGCTTTCAACAGGTGATTTAAAAAAAATGATTACATTTGTAACACACTTTAGAGGTGTCCTGCTCTATTAATGGACACCTGCCAGCCTACCACTAATGAATATATACTGTGGTCTATGTGTAATGTATTACCTTTGACTGATTTAGCGCCATCTACTCTTAATTAAAGAAGCTCTAACTAAAAGAGGGAATTGTTTTGGAATGGTAATTATCTGCTCTGTCATGTAAACTCTTGTTCAGATTTGCATGTAAATACAGTGTTTGTTTCTGTCACTGACTAGTCCATTGCCTTTGCATTAAGGTAGGGTTGTTGCGCAGGCAAATTGCATGTGTGTGTGTGTGTGTGTGTGTGTGTGTGTGTGTGTGTGTGGTGTGTATTTAAGAGAGAGAGAGAGAGAGAGGTAAAGAGCACTGGTTCACTTCTGATTTAATGTCTGACTGTAATTAAGGGCAGCTCAAGGACAAAATGGTAGTGATGCAATCACAGACATCTGGCATATCTTCTGGGAACTATACCATGCTAAGTGGATTTGGGAGTTATTCTTGTCCTTGGCTACACAGTGTCTGGGTGCATCTTTACTGTTTGAGACTAGTGATTGTTTTCTTGTCGTTAAGTGTGTTTACATGCACTCTGCAGTTAGAACTGATTATTTAAGTGGTTGTGTTAACAGCAAACTCCGATCTAAAAATCAGATTAAGAAATCAAATAAAGAGCGCATTAACATGCACTTAACAATCAACACCAGCCAATAATCTCACAGAAGGATGCCACAGAAACGTCAAATTAAGCAATTAACAATTCAATCATTAAATCTTTTGTTTGCTTGAGCATATCCTGCATTTCAGATTCTCTACAAAAGAGTTGTTTCGCATATGCTGCATTTAAGTCCAGGGTTGCCAGATCCATTGAGTGAAATAAGTCACCAGACAAAATTTCACATGGCCTGTATTAAGTGCATGCAAGTACTCTCAGAGCGAGCTAGATTAGATCTAAGTATTAGTGGATTTCTTCAAACATGTATATTTTTACACAGTATTTTACACATTTTACACATTTTTTAGTATTTGCATGCACATATACAAAATCTTATGGATCATAGAGTTGTTGTGGAAGAAGCTAGCTGAATGCTATGTTTACTAATATACAATACACTTACATTTTACTTCTTTTGGGCCTGGTTGCTTGTTTCTCTTGTAGAATCTGTCAACCCTGTTATGAGCTACTGTACCTGCAAAATGCCTGTCAAACACTTTTGAGGAGACTCCGAAGCACAGTATGTGCACAATTTATTACATTATTTAATACAGTCTGAGGTTTACGTTATATCCTTCTGTGAGATTATTGGCATGTTGCAGAGTCATGCAAACCTGAAAGTTTTCCGTTGTCTGATTAACCAAGGGCATGTAAATTTGTGGCCATGCGGTATAGCTGTATGTAGAGTATAGACAGCTATATTACCATATACATTGGTTCGTGTTTCATTTTTATTGGTCGAGTTTTTTATTTATTTTTAAAATTAATTCCACTACAGCTACTAGTATACGTTTTTGGTGACCTCTTGATTGTAGCATCATTCACCCTTATGAAAGGCTTTCTGCTAATTCCTCTGAACATGACTAAATGCTTCCATTAAGCCACAAGAGCATTAGTAAGGACAAGCACTTGGCTAAGGGCCTGAATTACTCTTGGCATTCCAGTTCATCCCGATTGTGTTGGATGTGACTGAGGTTAGGGCACTTTGCCGGCTGGTCTTGTTGCTCTGCACTGAATGCGACAAACCATTTCTTTATGCAGCTCACTTTGTGTAAGGGGGCATGATCATGCTTTCCCCAGACTCTAGCCAAAAAAATTTCTTTAAATTGTGGTTGTAGACTGCAAGAGGTTCCTTTATTTGACCAAGGTGTGTAAAAATTGCCTTGTATTCCTCCTCCACCAAACTTTAGAGTTTAAATGTGTTGTTCTTTCCATCATTCCAGCCATCAGTTGCAGTGGCAAATGGTGATATAATAAGCTAAATCCAAACCAAGATGCACCTTAAATGGTTCTTGTGCTTGTTGCTTTTAAAGGCACTATTAAACTCAGAAGTATCATTCTGTTAGCTGTTTTTTTTTCCAGAGATGTCTTCTTCATAATAATTGCTGTAGAGCAGTTTTACATAATGGAAGACAATGAGCTCTTCCCTATTCCATTCTACTCCCTGTGAGGAGTATGATTATGAATATGATTTTTACATGAAAATATTATGGCTGAATGTATGGTTATGGCTGAATGTATTTCTTGCAGCTTTTAGTAAAGGGGCTTAAATAATGGAATTTACTGCTTAGAATAGGTGCCCACATACAACCCCAAATCAGAAAAAAGTTGAGATGGTATAGAAAATGCTCATTTAAAAAAGCAGCATCTCTTACATTTACTTTTATTTCAATTTAGACAGCACAAAGATATTTAATGTTTTGTCTGGTCAGCTACATTTGATTTGTCAATTAACACTAATTCCAGCATTTCTGCAAAACGATCCAAAAACAAGTTGGGATTACCGTAGCTAAAAAAAAAAAAGCTGGGCCAAGGATCTCTAGTTTATCATCAAATGTGTGAGAAAATTATTGATATGTTTAAAACAACGTTAAATAAAGATTGGAGGGGATTTGCATATTTCTCCATCTACAGTGCATAATATCATTAAACAATTTGGATCTGAAGGAATTGCAGTAAGTAATGGGCAAGGACCATGATCTATCATCTGTCAGACAGCACTGAATAAAATATCACTATTGATCAGTAGCTGATATAACCACATGGGCAAAGGATTGTTTTCTCAAACCTTTGTCAATTATCACATTACATCAAGACTGTTATCAGCAAGAAGTCTAAAAGGCAGAGTTTGTCATGGTATGGGGCTGTGTCAGTGCCCTTGACCAAGGTCATTAAGATTTCCGTGATTTAAGCATTAATTCAGAAAAGTGCATTGAGATCTTAGAGCAACATGAACTCCTTCAAGATGTCATTTATTCCAAGAATGTCTATGCATTTTTCATCAAGACAATGCAAAACCACATGCTATACACATTACAAAGCTATGGCTGTGAAATAAGATGGACGTGTCTGCAGTCCTGACCTGACCTTAATAGAGAGTGTGCATATAATTAAAAAAAAGTGGTAAATGCTTTATTGTCCCAACATTTGTGTTCGGAACATATTGTAGGCCTGAAATGCAGGAATGGAAGTTTAGTAACAAATAAAGTTGAACAGACAAAACATGAAATATCTGTTTCATAGTGTCTGCAATCAAATTAAATTAGATGTAAATGTAAAAAGCACTGCTTATTTTTTATGTGATGAAATGGAATAATATAAAATTAAGCCCAAATACATACGACTCTAGAATAGGGGGCTATTAAAATGACTTTATCTTCAGTGCTTGTAACTTTAATTTTCATGCTAAAAATGTCTCTGTCCTGGAAATGCCTCTTAGTTGTAATTTATGGTGAATAATCCTCTCAGTGGCAACATATTAAACAACCCAGTGTTACGTCTGCTGCGGTCTTACTTGAGCTGACACACATCCGTTCAAAGAGCGCACACACACACATTCTGGTTTTATGACTATAGATCAGAGAAACGTGTGGGTTTATAAATAAATGGCCCCTTTCCATTGCTGTAGGCCAGCAGAGTATAACGGATAGCTTAATAAGAGGTTCTTTGGTGACACTTCTTAAACATAATGTAAGCCAGTCGGCCTGATGGAGGTGAGATTTTCATAACAACCATTAGGACTTCTTGTGAAATTATACAGTGTTACAATGTTATGACATATATGTTTTGCTTCACTGTTTAAGTTGTGTCTCTACATTTTGATTTCATATCGTTTGTGCGAAAACTGTGAGTAAAATGGGAATCACATACACGCATACAAATGTATAGAGACACACACCATTTTGGGTGAGATAGTTATTTATTTTGGCCTATAAAGTACTTGTTCAGGCATATTGTGGCAAAGTGCTTGCCATTAAAGGATTTACTCTGAAAATAAAATAAAACTGTAATTGTGGGCTGTGACAGTCTTTGGTGTGTGTGGTTTCTTTTTTGGTTGGGACCATATATATAAAATATCTTTTCAAATTTCCACCCCTTCTGCTGTGATTGTCGAGCCCTTTATAAAATTATACATTTCTACTGACAAAACACATTTGATTAAATTTTCAACTGTGTACTCAGTGGTCAGTTAATCTGCCCTCTGTCAGACGTTACAATAGACTGACTGCTTTATAGCGCTGAGGTAATTTTGAGAGTCTGTAGACAAGATGTGTTGTTCTCCTTTACATAAATCAACGTATCTCCAGAATGAGTTGCTGACTTGCCTTTGACTAGGAAAGGCGGAGTGAAAAGTGAATTAAAAGCAAAACGATGACATGCAACAAATTGATTATGTATGCCAGCCACACTTCACTGCTGGGTCAGCTATGCTTTATCTCTCACAAACACAGATAAATGCTTACCGCACAGTAAAGGCTGTTGTCAGATATTGACTGAAGGACATACTTGTGCCCTGACCTTCTCATGCAAGGGGGAAAGGAGAGTCCGCTTTGCGTGTCTGACTGCAGTAACACTACTTCAAGAGCGCTTGGCACATAAGTAGTTTACTCATTACCTGCCTGGTTTCTGGTTCTGTCACCCTTTCTAATATATTCACTTTTTTATAGTCCAAGTGTCTGAGATTACAAGGGAGAGCGCTAATATGCAGTATATTTCAAATCCACGACTGGTCTTATTCTGCAGGCAATATGTTTTAAAATTAAATGTTAACACCAATTAACCTCTTTAGGGCTTGGCAATAGTTTCAGAATTACAGTTGAAGTCTCTAATGGATTAACGTCTGCACCGTGTGATTAGGTTCTTTTCTATGGAATTGAACTACGATTATTATTAATTACTTTGTAAGCATTTCATCTTTGTGAAATTAGCCTGGGCTGGGATTTGCACCCTCTAGGGAAAATACAGGTATGCTTGTTGACAGGAATTGTTGTTGACCAGACATTACCAATGTCACTGAGTGTGTTTAGTACTACTGTAATGTAACTATAAAAGATATTTTAACATGAATACATGTGAAATAAGCAACCTGTTGTGTGGAAAAAAGACCATGAGGATTGGCTCCAAAAGAAGGTGTTCTAAGGTGTTCTTTGTTCTGTAGAAAAATGAGCACAAAATCAATTGGAATAACGTGAGTGTGCTGACCAGCTTTTTATGGCCACAATTTAAGTTTTTTATAATAAAAAATAAGTTAAAATCTTAATTTATAAGACCTCGATTGTTATAGGGAACAGATGTTGATAGAATGGTCATTAAATGCTGCATGACTGTAATGGAATTGATTGTTGTTTTTAGATGGAGCACTGTATAATGCTTTGAAACCGATGTCAGGGAAATGTGAGTATCTGCACACTGTGGTGCTAAATTGGGTAAACATCCTCTGTTTGGAACGAATAATTAGTTTCCTGCCTTCTTACCCCCACAACTGGCCAGTTATGTATGTCCTTTAGTCATTAGCTGATCTTCAGTTCAATGCAAATTGGTAGTAATTAATGAATCTGTTGTCCAGACATTAGGAATAGTCGCTTCAGTGGTATTTAATTTTTAATGTTAGCAATACTAAATTTGCATGGTGCTTTATCTAAGAAATGTTACTGTAACAATTAATATATACTACTAATATTCTGGTCTGCAGGATGTACTTCTTTGGAAATGCCACACAGGCTTACCAGTGTGGTTTGGGGATACAGTAGGACCTACTGAAATTATTTTATTTTTTTAACATGCAGTCATTGTACAGTGCATCCGGAAAGTATTCACAGCGCTTCACTTTTTTCCACATTTTGTTACGTTACAGCCTTATTCCAAATTG
>JAVSBV010023987.1:0-11949 GCA_033117975.1 Parotocinclus spilosoma | reverse complement strand
GTTAAAGTAAATGCACCAAATATCAAGTAGATGACAGGAAACAGGACAAATATTTCTCCTCAAAATGTGTTGCGAACCAAATGCATCGAGGTCAGAGGTGGCCAAGAAAAATGCTGAAATACGAGACTTTCGATGCAAACCAAAAGAAGACAAAAAATAGAATACCAACGTTCAGGCAATTACCAAACCGAAACACTTTCTGGGAGAGGCGAATGTTGGTGCAATTATCAGTCAGCACTATTTATGCAAATCTGAAACAAAGAAAAGAGGCAACAACCAGTCAGAGCAAAGCTCTGTAGGAATTTTTCCAATGCCTACTCTATGCCTAACTAAGATTTAAAACAAACTTGCCGATCATCATTTTGAGCAATTTTCCAAAACAGTACACAAACATTATTACTTCCTTAACACCACTGAAATGTAGCATCTTACTTAGAAAGCCAACCGCTTGGAACCTCCTCTACAAATCCACCATTTAATTATGGAACCAATAACGCTAACCTAACAGATAACAAACAGAAGTTAGCAGTAGTTCAAAGGAATACTTTAATTTTCGAGTAGCAGGCAGTGCAACAACGAATACGACTGCACGAAAAAAAAAAAGCTAACACAACCTAGATCGCACACCGGGCAACCACATGCGAAGCCTAGCTTAATTTATTTACCTAATGTTCTATATTATTCATTAACCTTGATGGAATTCAATATTTTAGCGACTCAAACTCATCACAAAACTCATCTTAGTGTTGCAAAATCTGCTTTCAAAAATCCAGACACAGACCTAACAGACAGCCATGTGCCTCTGGAGGTCTGTGGGGTTTTCGCCTATGTGCTTTGAATTGAATGAAATATGAAGCGACGCTGAATACGTCATTCCGAGGAACTCAGGGTGCACCCGCTTCAGTGCCAGCGAATAGTGCGTGGGCGGCACAAAATAGTTAAATAAAATGCATTTCCTTAGCACTTTTGCTAACAGAGCAATGCCTCAGAGCAGCTTTACAGATATAAAGGCCCACAGCCCTAACTGAGCAAGCCTAGGGCGACAGTGGAAAGGAAAAAGTCCCTATACGTTATACATGCTGCGGTATTGTGTTTTATATTTGTTCTGCCCTGAAGCTTGACGGGAATCAAGACTTCATCAAGTCTTCATCAACGTCAATAAATTCTTGTAAAGTCTTGTAATTTATTGACTATATTTCCAGTTTACAAAGATAAAATAATACTAATGTGCCATGTAGTTTAAAGGACTTTATTTTAGGCAACATAACTTACTGTAGTATAATAATATAAAATGTTAGGCCTAACCATGGCTGGCCAGTAAAATGACCTGATCAGAATTGAACAATAAATATGTGCACACTGAACAGCGGAATAATGTGGAAATCATTTTTCCAGAAGGCTCATTAAGAGCCAAAAACAAAGAGTACTGAGCAAATTCTCAAATATTAAAAGGCGACTATTGAACATTGAATGAATCCGTTCCAGACCGCCAGAAAATCCACACTGTATAAGACAATTTACAAAGGAGATATGTTCTGACAAATCCATCCTTAAGCTCAATGTATCATAAACCAAACGAGTATCAAAGTGTAACCTTGAACCGACAAGTGATAAAAATCATAAACCCAATATGTTTGGTCCATTGGTGGCCTCATGGGACAGCCTGTGTAACAATACCCATATACAGGGTAAGTGAAAGTCACAGGACATGTTTTGCCGAAACCACTGTTGAGGTTTCTTCATTGGAAGTGGTCCTCAGACAATCACTACATGGCTTGTCATCCATAGTCCCAGTTCTGAATTTGGTTGTGAGGGATGTAACAATGCTGTGTGAAATTGGTGATCTTTCTGGGTGTCGGTTGTTCAAGTCTGTTGCTATGATACGGCAGCTGCGTTCCCCAAACATCAGATTCGTCAATTCCATTTTCAGTTACCTCTGATGAACACCAAACGTTATGAACTTTGTGTTCATAACTCTTGATCCGCAAGAGATATTGTAAATCTGATTGCGGCAATCGATTTTGGAGACAATTCTAATCTGCTTGACGACCCCTAGCCAAACTTGACCTTGAACCAATATGGCGGGTTTCAAGATGGCGGCCATGTTCTGGCCTAAAAGATAGCCATCCTCACCCATTACTTACAATACTGGGGTGTTCAGATATCTCATTTTCCCTTTCATTAATAAAAATAAATTAATTCAATTGTCCTGGGACTTTTGACTCACCCTGTCCACAGGCAAAATGGCTTCTTTTCGGAGTGACTTAAAAACCTAGCTTGTTCAAGTCAAATTGATTTCTATAACGCTTTTTACAGTGGAGCATTGTCTCAAAGCAGCTTTAATATAACAGCTTCATGTGATCTTAAAAGGCCAATCCCAAGCTGGGCAAGTCTGGGGCGACAGTGGCAAGGAAAAACTCCCTGAATGTAGAAGGAAGAAACCTTGGGAGAACCAAGACTCAAAATGGGACCCGTCCTCCATGGGTGGCCTAGATGTTAATTAAGTAAATACTTAAAAGTGTATTAAAGTAATAGTAAAATTAAGTAAGTAATACAATTGGAATCAATATTAATATTTAAGTTAGTAATAAAAGAAGTAACAAAACAGATTTTCAAACAAAATAGATCGTAAAATCAGTCCTCAGTGGGAGCTGGTTAAATCTTCTAGCGCTTCAGTTGCACTAAAGAATCAGGAATCGTATACTGAGGTCCAGGTTGTTAATCTAAACCATCTTATGTTCCAACGTCTCAGCTATTAAAGAGCAAGGACAGGCGAGGATACAAAACGGTTCATTTTCAGACATTCCGTGCTCATCCTTATCTTATAAAAGGCGCTTTATAACGTCCTTGGAACTGTATAGCATAAAGACACATTATCTTATAAAGATGCTTTGTGCATGACTGAAGCTTGTGACTTCTGGATTCTCCACAAGGAATAAGGGAAAATCTGTGATTACAGCTGAAATGGCCTTGGCCCTACTCATGTGACAAAAAACAAAACAAACACACACGTTTTCTGATCTTTTACTGGTACTGAACCCATGGCTAATCATATAGGTTTACGTCATTAGAGCAGTACACCAAGGCCGCTCCTGGAGTTCACGGGTCCGCATTTGGTTTGCAAAGGAAATGAGTCACGAGATCCTTTAACGCAAGTTTCTGTGTGAAACATGCAGCCTAAAATCATCCTACATTCAACAATACAAAAACCGGAAAGGAAATAGCTACATATATGCTACATAGGTTTCATAATTAATTAACTGTACGCTAATCAGCTGCAAGTGTTACTAAGCTAGGGTCACTGCTTTAGCTGTACACCGTAGTGGGGTCCAAATGACCATTAAAGCGACCATTAGCCTTCCCTTTACATTAACACTGACATTAACAAAGAGGGCCAGGCCATACGATATTCCCACAACTTCCCACTTTAGTTAGAGATTCAGACACTCTCCAAATTTTGCCAAACTAGCCTAAAAACACTTATTTACGCAGACCTTTGGATAGATTTAGACTATGACGCATGGCTCAGGTCGGCTCTTGCCTCTTAGCTGTGTTACCTTCTGGTTCTTTCCCTTTAGCTATGCTGCTATAGTAGTGCTGCCGGAGTTTCATGCTGCACATGGCATCAGTGATTATTAATAGACTCTGTATTCCTAACCCATAAGTAACTACATTTTCTCTTTTCTTTCTGAGCCGATGTTCCGGTACCAGTTCCATCACCACACACTTAGGAGCTGCTCCACTTTACCCCACTCCATTCGTCTAATGGTCTTCATCAACAGAAACCAGTCCCACCTTGCCCAGGTCCCACCAAAGTGCAGTAACTCGATCCATCATTTAGTTATTAGGAGACGATGCACCTCCAATAACTTACCACTAAGGACTCATTATCTTAAATCTATTTTGTTATTTGTTTAAAATGTAATTACTCATTTACATTATATTATTGATTTAAATTGTATTATTCACTGAATTTTACTATTACTATAACGTAATTATTTCAATTAACATCTAGGCCACCCAAACAGGTCCAGCCCCTTTTTGAGTCTTGGTCCTCGCAAGGTTTTTCTTTCTACATTCAGGGAGTTTTTCCTTGCCACTGTCTCCCTAGGCTTGCTCAATTCGGAATTGGCCTTTTAAGATAATATAATATTGGTAAGCTTCTTTGAGACAATGCGTTATCGTAAAAAGCGTTATAGAAATTAGACTTTGACTGTGAACGATAAGCAATAAACCTGCTCTAAACTCATAGCCTTTTGTTATTGTTATTTTACTAGCTGTGCTACATCAATAGTTCTAGTACTGGAGCACAAAGTGATCATCTGTTAGGAACTACACTCCAGGCAGGATGGGAGATACCATTTACTTAACCTATATGCTGTGTACTTTTAAAATTTCTCTTTACATTATTAGAGGAAATTCCGATTTATGATCTACAACCCTATAAGCAAGTTCGCAGACCTGAGCTTATTTAGATATAATATACCCTGCTTCCCCCCAGGATAGGGCTTTTTCATTATGAGATATTTCATTTTAAAACATCCCCTAATTTTGTGAGAAGTTTTTTAAGTTCCCTTTTATTAAAAAAATAAAATTAAATAAAATAAAATGGTGTCCTTTTGACTCACCCTGTACACGGGATTCCTACAGCAAAATGGCTTTTTTTCGGAGTGACTTAAAAACCTAGCTAGCTCAAGTCAAATTTATTTCTATAATGCTTTTTACAGTGGAGCATTGTGTATATGATCTTAAAAGGCCAATCCCAAGTATGGGGCAACAGTGGAAAGGAAAAAGCTCCCTGAATGTAGAAGGAAGAAACCTTGGGAGGACAAAGACTCAAAAAGGGACTCGTCCTCCATGGGTGGCCTAGATATTAATTAAGTAAATACTTAAAGGTATATTAAAGTAATAGTAAATTAAGCAGGTAATACAATTGAAAAATTAATATTAATATTTAAGTTAGTAATATATATACACACATATACATATATATAGTCAGCTATGAGTTAATGTTCAACTAAAAAATGAAGCGTATCAATTTAAATCTAGCACAAAAGTCAAGAAGGAAACGCAGATTTTGACAAAACAACAAAACAAAGCATTTTTACAACCAAGCGAGACTGATCAAGCTGTTGGGTGAGTGAGATTTTAAACGACCAGTCTGAGCGACAGATCAGTGCGTCCGTCCTCCCATGAGCTCATCACAGGGAACATAACGCTCTGATGATGGGCGTCACGGCTCCCACTCTGTTCACCCAGAAAGAACAATTTTATCAAGTACACACAACTTTGTAGTACACGATGACTCAGATGTGTCGACGCTGTGTATCAGTATCAGTCACACACATAATTAGCTGTGTTTTTGTTTAGGGCTGCTGCTTCTGGACCAGTCCCATGATTTTGTCGCCTTTTGATGGTTCTCTCGTTCCCTTTCAGAGCGGGTAATATACGATGACGATACACACCAGATGAAGATTTGCTGGTGCGAGGGTTCGATTTGGGTTTAAAAGGTTTTCTGAAATAGAAGCCGGCGAAACTCGAAATCAAGCCGGCGTCACCAGATCCAGTGATTGTGATGATTGCGATTACGAAGCTCAGATCTGCACTTTTGAGTTCTGAGCACGACCTTTAACGTCCAATCACAGAACCATTTTATACTGGTTACTGGATGGATGTGTCACAACACACAGACCATGCCGTCCCCTGTCTATCATGAAAAGCAAGGACCCTAGAATGCTAGCAGAACATTGCCCAGTTACCAATGCCATTCACTTTACCTGTTAGTGGGTTTAATGTCTTGGATGTAAAGTCACTCGCTTTAAAAACCCGCTTAATCCATTTCAGAGTCGGTTAACAGGGGCTAACATTAACATTAACGACACTTAGCAGACGCCCTATTATCCAGAGTGCCTTATAACTTATACAGTCTTACAATCCAAACAATTGTGGGTTAAGGGCCTTGCTCAAGGGCCCAACTGTGGCAGCTTGGCAGAGGTGGGATTTGAACCCCTGACCTTCTGGTCCAGAGGCCAGTACCGCTAGGCTACCACAGTCCACAGCAGCACAGCACACACACACACACACACACTGTAGAGATGCCAATTGATCTAACACTTATGTCTGGAACGTGGGAAGAAAAGAATTCACGAAGCGTTCTTAAGACGAAAACTCGCGATGGTTCTTCAGACAAACGTTAAGAAGTTCCTAAAATGTTCTTAAATGCAACTTTGGTTCTCAAATATTATCTTATTATCTTAAGGAAATCTTCATTGCAATACATATATTTGTAACATATTTACAGACATTTCCGTTATTTAGTTTGCCACAAAATGGAAGAAAAACAGAAAGGATGATGTACGTTCTGTAGCGATGCTGTATAGATGATAAAGAAAGCTCAGCTGAAACCGTCTTAACTGTTTATGAGAAAAAGAACAGCATCATACCAAGCATCCAGGACTTTATGTACAAGCCAGTTGTTTTTGCAAAACTAAGGAAATCCATAGCCTTTGTGTGAAATTATCTAATTAAGAAACCCATCTTCTGTGGCACCAGGTGCCTCCAACGTAAACATCCCATACTCATGATTACCAGAAAACCAAAAGAGGAAACATATGCACTTTCCATACTTTCCATGCGGATCATAATTCCAACTCACTGTCAAATCTTAATTCTAAGACAAGTGTGAGGCTTAGGAAGATCTTAGGGTTAAAAAAAAAAAAACATCTTTAAAAATATCACAACATGAACAGGAACATAACATTTTGAAGAAAACCACCTCTCCATGTTCTCATGATTAAGAAAAGAAAGAATTGTTTAGACGTTATTTAAAGAATAACACATTTTCTAATCTTAAAAATGAAAAACAAAACATTTAAGAAGGTTTTCTTTCATATGACAGGTTCATAAATCCAGTCTCAAAACACAGATTAAGCCCGCTCCCACACCGGGAGAACATACAAAATCCCTCATAGACAGTAAACATGTGGGTCATTGAACCCAGGTCTGTATAGCTCACCATGTTTAGCCCATTCTACTGGAAGTCAGATGTTAAACAACCTGAAACGCCTGTGTTTTTTTCTAAATCTTTGTTGGTACAGGTTAGTGCCCCATCAACGTCCGGTGGCTTCAACAATCAAAATAAATTATAATAGGAAATTCAAGTCTATCTTTTAGCTCCAAATGCTGCTCCCAGGAACAATAAAAACGGTTTATCATGTGCATCTTTACTGCTATAAATATTATCTACGTCATTCTTTGATGTCTTGTTTATCACAGAATGATACAAAAATGAGGGGCTTATTTCATTTTGACTTATCCCCTAACTTTTGCGAGCAGCCTAATTTAAATTGGAATGTATTTTCGTGAATATTGATTTTTTTTTTTTTTTTACTTTTGCGTTAACTAGGAACTACGTTACCTTACCCTGACGCCTTTCCTAACCCTAATCTGATATCCTAAAGCAGTTTTAGGGTCGCAGGGACACCGGCGCCCATCCCGCAGAACACTGGTTGCAGGCATAAGCATGGTCAAGAAAATGGTCAACCTGTCCTTTAAATTTCCGGCATTTGAGAGACGCCCTTATCCAGATCCTTATCTGATATGGTCTTACAATCCAAGCAGTTGTGAATTAAGGGTCTCATGGACACAACTGTGCAGCTTGGCAGAGGTGGGATTTGATCCCCAGCCCTTCTGGTCCAATACCTTAACCACTAGGCTACCACAGTCCCACGGCCCTTTACCAGACAGATGCTCGACCCGTACAGAAGGCGCCCTGCTGCGTTCTCAGTGGTGGTCCCGCCCGAGCACCATGCAGGAGGTTTAAAAGATAAAAAGCAGACATAATTAATCGTTATAACGTCTCCTGCCGTGCTCATATTACGTCTCAGAGCCAGAAGGCTAACGAAGGACTGGCGCTATTTACTATTTTCAGCGTGGTCTCTAAATACGGTCCGAGAAAATAAAAGAGGATGTAATTAAATGACATAAAAAGCCTCCCTCCATGCTTGAAGTTGCTAGCGTTTGTGCTAAAGCGAGTTTATTTAGGCCAGATTTCCCTTGATCATAAATCGCACATGCAAAAGAATCATTTCCATATGAAACCTGAATAATATCATCGGCTTTATTTGCATCTCAGGTGGGAAACAAATGCAGCATGAGATTTAAGCTCCCTCCCTTCCTCCCTCTCCTCGTCTCTCAGAAGCAGCCGGACTGGTTATTAACGTCCCGTCAAAATGACTGTCATTAATTATGAGCGCTCGGCAAACGCAGACCCTAAAGCTAATGAATTGGAAATGAGGTGGTACCGCACCGTATAGGTTGTGCTGCTCTGATGAGGATCTGAAGCGACAGAATATATGCACGAAGCGTAGGAGAGCGAGGGGCCTTCAAAGCCCCCCATTCTTTATGAGAGAGGAAGCTGCTTTGTCTATACCATGATACACAATGAACGGCACAACAATGAACGCTTCATACATATTGATAATGGCAGAGAGAAAAAATGCCCCCGACACGTGCATGTGCCCACACACACACACGCCCCGCGCGCGCACACACACGCCCCACGCGCACACACAGACACGTTGTCTTTCTATCATTGTGGGGACGTTCCGTTGACATTACACCACTGTAGCTAATTAGCGTTAATTAACCTGACCCTGGCCGTAACCTCACAAACCCACAGCAAATCTCCTATCTCTTTCCATTAGAAAAACAAAAAGGACCAGCATTCCTCAGAAGCACCAGCAGCGGCTCTTCTACAAGACCAAAAATCAGACCTTTCTATCCTCGTGGCTCCATTTGGTCCCCACAAAGATGCACAAACGTGACCCCCGCGCACGCACGCACACACACACACACACACACACACTTACCGCTACTTAATAAAGAGGTCTCATTAAGACGCATGCTATAAAGATCTTTCAGAAGCTTTTTTAAAGGGACGTTAGACGGAAGCGAAATTAAAGGTTCAACAAAACACTCCATTAGTCACTTGAACATTTTATAAATCCCAAGCTTGTGTAATATCGCACTCTCACTCACACAGACACACACACACACACACACACACACACACAAGACACACACACAAACGCATTCGCTCACACTCACAATAAGAACAGGTTTTCCCAGTTTGTTTTTGTGTTATTTGATGATAAAATCAGCTCCTAAATGTGAAGGTCAAGTAGACACCTCAAAAGAACGGAGAAATGGGAATAGGAATCTAATTTACAAACAGGCTATCAAAACGGCTCCCATACAATCAAACACACAAGTTGGATGGCTTGTTGTTACTTTAGAGCTGATTCGCTTAAGGCTGATTGTACACGCTGAAGAGAGTCTGAAAAGATTTGTAAAGTCTGATACCTTCTCACATCTATAGTTCTTATTCACACGTTACGATTTTGCACAGACTGCGGACTTTGCGTGGTCGCCATCTGCAAGACTGTAACTAGATTCCTTTGAGATGATTTCCCATCATGCTGTTGGCTAAATGAATGAACGAATGAATGAGTGCTGTGTTTGTTGTTAAATACAACAGAATTTGCAGTGCAACTCCTGAGACACAATCACACGGTCATCCAAAAAAGAATTATTAAGACATATATAAAAGTATAATGGTGCTACAAGAACATAAACGATATAAAAACATATAAATGACGACGTTACGGTGCCTTTGCGTGGTACAAGTCAGGTAGTTTGACCTTCTTATAACAGAATTATGGCCAATATGGCAACATTTGGACCAAATCCTAAAGTACCGAAACAAATCCTATTAAATACGTGTAATGTTATATTTACTGATTTGGACCAAAATTCTGCTTAAATTGGACCAAAGAACGTTTACAGTATGTAATATCCGTGGTTACCAAAGAAACTCTTCGTCTCAGGCATCACTAAAACGCTTCCGAGTTTCTCCCCAGCCCTCTACTGCCACCTACAGGTCTTTGCCTAACATTTTCATTTACTACAAAAAAAAAGCCGCAAGTCGCCACTTAGCCACTGCAAAAGCGCGTCAGATCACACTGGATAAGTTCTTCAGACGTTGACTGGAATTGAGTAAGAACTTGTTTTTTTACAGTATTATTACTTCGCATGCTGAGTACCTATACGTTGTGTTGTAGATCGTTTTCCAAAAACGTGTTTGAAAATTTCTTTTTCAATGAACAAAGTTGGTAAGCAACAGTAGCCCGTTATTAGGACCAAAACCATTGCGTCCCGATGTGGTCCCATTAACCAGATTCGACTGTGTTTTTTAAGAGTTGTCTTCTAATTCAGAGTTTAATCTAGAATGCTTCTTCAACTTCATTGACATTTTTGGCATTAGCAATGACAAGGCTATGTCTAGCAAATACAGCCACATAAACATCTGCTCTAAGCTAATTGGTCTCAGAGAAGCTGTGACTAAGTCTAGCCATGACTCTGTCTGTATAACTAATTAAAAAACACATTAAGCTCCATCCGTGCTTGCTAGGGTATGCTGTTTCGCTGCTTTTGCAGTGCCTTCCGTACATATTAATGTTAACTTTGGGATCAGAGCTGTATGTATGTCAGAATATGAAACAAGAGAATAAAAGAGAGTTTTATTTAGTGTTGCATCACATTAGAAGATTAAATTAAATCTTTTTTGTAGGAGGCAAAGTCAAAGCTTGTTTCATGGCTGTAGGAACTGACTGGCATATCAAATTGGCTTGTCTGCATTTATCATTGTGTGTCTGGCACTAAAGATGCTGGGAGCATATTATTAGGACAGATCAAACACTAAAAACCAGGCCACTGATTGTTCTCCTGACACTTACAACGAAGGGGAAACACTGCATTTTGGGGTTCCAGTGGATGGACTTTGTTTACTATAAAATTAATTGATATGCTGTTTAGTTCTATTACTCCTCACAAAGCATTTATTTACCTTTATTACGTACACCTCGTTGTTTCTGCAATTTTATTATTTCCACGTATTACATAGATGCACTTTTTAGTTCTAAAATTACAGATTGTAGTTCTTATGCTGTTTTTTTTTTCCTTTGTTAGTCCCCGTTATTCCCCTATGGCCAGGACCCCCACAGATCAGGTACTGTTTTGGTTGGAGTGAGTTTTTAAACTCCTCAGTGTCACTGGTGAACAGTCTTTAACCCAAAAAAATCCAGCCACCAACATCCTTTGGAGAGAAAGATTAGAGGATGACGAACACGAACAGTGCCTAATAAAGTGTGCAGTCAGTTAAAAACTCCTGCAGCACTGTTGTCTGATCCACTCGTAACACACTAGCACACCACCATGACAAGAGTGTCAGTGCAGTGCTGAGAATGATCCAACGCTCACATAGTAGCTGACCTGTGGTGTTCCTCACCGTTAGAGAACAACGTAAAGGGAAGTAACAAAGTAGGTAGAAAAAACTGATCGAGTTAATGATATATTATATATTAAGTGGAGCTGAGAAAAGACGAGAAGATGTGGTCAGTGACAGTAGAAATAATATAAAAAAAGTGTTTTGTGGTATTCTGATTTTCAAACCTATTCTGAAAGCCTGTGTTCTTTATTGACCGTGACGACCTTCAGCTCAGAGAGCCGTGTCTGTCTGATGTGGGCACTCCATCTCGGGATGCACAGTTCTGTCTGGACCTGGAGAGGAGGATGAGAGTGGGACAGGAGGAGAGAGACAGCATATCTCCATCCATATGTCAGGTAGGCACCATAGTCTGCCTAAAGCCATGATATAAATATAGAGAGTAATCTTGTTGCAGCTCATCTGATGGTGATTACAGGAGTCCAATCTGTGGCTGCTGTAGATGCTATTTGTGCATGTCAAGTTAAACAAAGATTAAGGTTAAATAGACCTGACATTAAGAGATCCCAGGATTATATACAGTCGATTCCGGTTAATGGGACCAGCCGCTTATTTGGACCAAATCCTAAAGTACCGAAACAAATCCTATTATATACGTGTAATGT
>JAVSBV010023966.1:0-11950 GCA_033117975.1 Parotocinclus spilosoma | reverse complement strand
CTTTTTTCTGAATAAAAAAAAAAAAAGTAAAAAATGTTACAAAAAAAAAACTTCAAAAGCAAAATGTGGTCCAACCTGGTTCTAGCAAGGTGTACATATGTATATATATATATGAGACAGATAAAAGGATTTTTGTATAAGAGAATGCTACCTGTACCTGTCAGGAAACCTCTTGCTAATGCTTCATTTTGAGCATCTGCTTCTGTTTCCATCAAATCTTTAAAAAGGCCCTTTCCTGTTATTACCACCCTGACATGACAATTTGAGCTTAATTGTGTGCTATCTGCTGTGAAGTGACGTATTATTAAGAAAAGCCTGGTAGGGTAAAAATTGCATAATAGGAGAAAGGAGAACTGCAACATGGGTACAGGATTTATGGGTGTTCTAAGGAATAGCACAGAATAGCCAAATTAACCAGCGAAAATCTCAAAACCCTAAAACAAGTTAGCAATATAAAACAATAAAACTGCCCAACTTTAATCCAGCTCTTAGTCACTATGATATAAAAGGTCATCACTGCTGTATTTGCTTTCTTTAACAGTACAGTTAGAAGGGAGCAAAATAAACCCTATAAACTATACAGCATCTTATGCAGGCAAGCACAATCCCCAAAACAGTGCGATATTATACACTCACAAAAATTAATTGATATTTTAGAATTAATATAAAGCAATTTTAAAATAAGCATTGATTTTAATTAATTAAACAAGATAATCAGAAATGCAAATGAAAAATAAAAAAAAGTTGTTCAATAATGAAAAATTAAATGCAAACTCAATTATCGTGATTAAGTAGTTAGTGACATATTTATGATGCTAAACAGAAGAATGTCAAACTTGACGAGAGTTCTACACATTAACTGTTCAGTAGGATGTATGGTCACCCAAGACTGCCAAAACACACTGACATTGATTGGCCATGGACAGGATCAGATTGCTCAGCAGTTCTTGTGGGAGCCTCTTCATATTTATTTTGAATTATTTTTGTGAGCAGTGTAATATAATGTCCCTTTCCAGTGTTTGATAGGACCTAAAAACAGCTGGGTCTGAAGCAGAGGCTTTTTACACTCCCAGTACCCATGGGTCTGGCTCTTTTTATTCACTGTGATAGGACCGTGATAGTGTATGCTATGCACTGTACACAGAATTGAACAGAGAAGTATTTTGTATAGCAAACAAGATGAGATGTATGGAAGAAATATTCTCATTTAAACTCCAGCTGATTTTGAGCTCCAGTTGTCTAATAGCACTGGCTGTTACAATGGCAGATGACTCATCACATTTTTCCTTCATGTTGCTAATCAAAGGCAGGCCATTACTGCAGTCAGGATGAGAGCAGCCTCCAGACAGAGAAAAAAATACTGCTCAGCTAGCATCACACACACACTGGCCCACTGTTCCCTTTCATTGGCTGCTCTGATAACCAATATTTAAGCCTTTTAGTGTTTCTTAAGGTTGCCTTCATTAAACCTACAAGTCTTTAAACTGGTGCCCTTACAGCCCAAAATAATCCCTTTATCTTTCTATAGCTGTGAATATTACCTCATTGGAATTATAATACTGGTTGACAGTAGACAGCTGTTTATTAATATGTAACATTCTGATACTTTGAGGACATATTATTAGTAGGTAAAGCATTGGTCAGACCATAGAGGCAACCAGCAAAACATGAGTGAGTGGAGCTTTACAGCTTCAGTGTTCTGAATTAAAGAACACCACTCCCTAACAGGCTGTAACACCCAACATTCTTCTGAAAAATCGAAGGAGTGGAAGCTTGGAAGCTCCTTTTTATTATTATTTTTAGAATTTAAATGGAGTCAAGTCTCTGTTTAAACCAAATACCAATTCTCCCCTTCTTTATCACTGCTTCTCTGTTGACCAAAACTGCTGAGAGAGACTTACACTCACTGTAGTGCTATGTATCTGTTGCTATGCACAAATAATAGGATGACTGGTATTACACTGTTGTTTTTAATATCTGTAGTGAGCACATTATGAGGCACAACATCTCATTCTTCCAAATACTACACCTATTTTCTGTTTTAATTAATCCGCCAATTATGGTTTTACATACACTATGCAATCTGTACCGTGCCTGGGCGTATTTGACCACCAAAGTATGGTTCATTTGATTTGTGGGAACTCTCCAATACGTTGAAATATGGGCACCTTGGTGGGCATGGCTGCAGTTAGGCTAGACTCACAGTATACATGGGGTGTGATTGGTAACCGTGCCTGAGCATAGAACACATTGTTAGTTGCTCCCACTACTTGAATAATCATTAAATATATGATAGGGTGTTTGAGAGTGTTGTGACAGTGTGCCCAATGTGACTCTATAATAGTCACATTTCATACAGGTACTGCCAAATTGCAATGGGCATACTGGGCAAGCCACGCTTAGAGACGTATTACTCTAACACATACAGAATGTGAGAAGAAACAGGAGTACCCAGAAGAAACCCAGGCACAGAGAGAACATGCAAACTCCACACAGACAGTACCAGGTACGTATTCAAACCTGGGTTTTTGGAACACTGTGTCAGATCTGTTACAGATATAGGACATTGTCAGACATTACAAGAATCTTTGTACACAAAAGTCAGTGAGGAGAATCCCCAACCTTTTTTAAATACTACAACAGCCACTAAATGTGCACCCAAGTCAATTCATATAAGTCACGTCAAAGTCTTTGTGCTGGGTGTGGCTAAGATCAATGACCAAAAAGATTACACAGATAAGAGGTTAATTAAAAGGAAATGTAGCTCATCATGGTCATGCTACAATTTTACTGAAAACTGACAAGTTCCATTTCCTTTTTTATGGAGTGTTTATGCAAAGAACACACACAATTAAGGTATCTCTCTTAAGTGTTGACCCTCTACAGAAGAATACTTATTTTATAACACTTTATTTTATAAGTTTTTTGCACAAAGCACAAAATGTACCAAAAAAAACCACAATGTACCAGTTGTTATGTACATGTACAATGTACAGAAGCACATTATGAGAATCACTAATGGCGTTGTGTGCTGGTGTTTAAGGTGTTTTTTGCCAACCCTGCTATATCCCTTCAAATGTGCAAATAACAGTATTGATTTGGATGGTTTCTAATCACATTTCACAGAACCATTATTTTTCAGTTGCATAAGCAATATATTGTATCACATATTTACTGTATGAAAAAATACAGTGTGTGTCCAGTCTCACACAGTAAGCCTGTGCACATTTGACCTAATAATTCTGTTTTTGGCTGACAGTCATTGAAGCCCATCTGGCTCAGGTTTTATGTCAATGTGCCTCAATTTGTTGTGTTATCATAGATGCTTACGAATCATGGCAATGATGTATTTAAGTTACTATACCCTTTCTGTCTGATCTTTTAAAACCAATGTATATCCACCCACAAATGTTTCACATTTTTGGCCTCATTCTTTGTACAACCTTTAGGCAAATTGGAAAATTTCTGGAGCTGCCTCAGGTCACTTTGTCATGTATCAACAACCATGCCAGCGACAGATTTTTAAAAACAGTATTATTTCCCATTTCCCAAAGACAAAACAATAGATGGCTGTAGTCTTCATAATGTCCTCCGACAGGTATGAGCTTAGACCTTTTGTAGATCTTTGTATTAGGGCATCCCAGAACTCAAAAATCAGAGTAACTTATACTTTGGCGAATATACCTTATTACTTTTATAACCTAAGAAACTGACAAATATAAGTTTCTTTCCCAGCTTCCAAGCACTTATAAACAGTGTGATGATTGAACATAATGCTCTAAAAAGTCTGTCCTGAGATGAAATTAAATGTTGATCATTGTCAGATACGTGAAATTGCAGACGAGGATTGGAGAAGATATGTGGTCATGCCAGCTGAGTGGGCACACAATCTCCTAAAAACAGGGACAATCGTGGGCAAAAGATTTACCATACTACTGGGGAAAGGTTTAATGGATTTGATCATTTCTTCAGTAGACAGCACAACACCCATGGCTTTTTGTGAGGCATCATCCAAATTGGGTAGTTGAAGGCCAGACATCTTACTCTTTGCCCTTGACTGATACAGTTGTTTGCAATACTCTCTGTAAAAGTCATTTATTGCCCAAGGGTCTAAAGGCATAACCCCGTGGGTGATTTTGTATGATGGATACCAGCTTATTGGCCTTTGAGCTGGCTAGCTAGTAGTTTTTAAGGCTTATCGTCAAGTTCAAAGTGTTTTTTCCCTATAAGTCCTATAATCTGATCATATACCTGACCTGAATTGTATTATGCTCATCTTTTAGCTTACAGACACCTAAAGTTTGCGCATTGCCAGCTTTTCTGTATGCAATATTTAACTGAGTTGTAAAGTTTGGGTATTACCAGAATTTTTATATGCAATACTTAGAGTTTAGTCCCAGGTGGAGAAGCCTGTGTCTTTTATGTGTGGAGTCTGTGTGTTCTTTCTGTGTCTGTGTGGGTTTACTCTGGGAGTTCCGGTTTCCTCCCACAGTCCAAAGACGTGCATTAGGTTAATTAATTGCGCTACATTGGCATTGACTTGTTTATATATGACTAGTCTTGAGCTGAACTTGTGTATGGATATAACCTTGTGTATATCACTGAGATGGCCACCGATGCCAAAAGCGACATTAAAGAAGCCAAATAAACAAATAAAATAAAGGTTTTTAGCCAAGCTTGAGCTCACTGTTTTTGGTTTATATGCTGAAGGCTTGGAATTGGCCTTTTAAGAAAGTGTAATACTGTGAAGCTGCTTTGAGACAATGCTCCATTGTAAAAGGCGCTATATAAATAAACTTGAATTGAATTGAATTACATCACAAAGTAGTACCAGTACAACCATGCTTATATTGATTTATATCAATACTGTTGGCTCAGAGAGCTATAATTTAGATAACAGCATGTTAGCCTATTTAGTATTCACACAACAAAAAAGAACAGCTAGATGCCCCTACTGTAGTTTGTTCAGACTGTGCATTTTACGTATCAAACTCACCGCACCTGTGTTTATTCTAGCTTGAGTTATTCACACTAAATGTAAGTGTTGACTGGGTTTCGAACAATAATGCCTAAACATGTCCCAACTTTTAGCTGTGACTTTGTTTGATGTTTTGATGGGCCACTTGTCGATGTAGCTCAGTCCACCGATGCTGCTGGGCAAAAACTATGAACACCTGTTATAGAAATTAAGGTCATCCTTCAGCGTTCAGTAACTTCCTGTCATCTGTTGCAAACAGGAGTCATTAACTAAGACTTGTACATCAGCTCGTAACCTGCTAAAATGGTTAAGCACAGTAAAGATGAACCTGGAATGAAATAAACTAAATCAGCTACAATGTGTGTGTTGCTGAAATGAGACATGAAGTCTGAGCTTGGGTTTTGACATTAATTAAAGACAGCATAAAGTACAGGAACAGAAGTCGTTAGAGAATGCGGTGGACTTTGAAATGACTGCTGGGTTAACTCTATAAACAGCAGGGGGCTAATGAAAGCACAGCCAATGTAAAAATGAAGACCAAATGTGTCTGGCTGAGAGGAAACAGACTTGCGAACAACTGCCATTAGCTATCTAGGCTCTACACTCTCACCTAGAACGTACATCTTCTCTAATTATGGTTAAGTTGGTTTTGTATGGATATTTGTGGCTTAACTTTCCAAAACATCAATACTGGTTACTACAGGTAGGCAGTATGACGAATTTAAGATTTCATTTAAGGTTGAATGATTGCAAAGTTCTCATACCTGATTTAATGGGGAGATCACAAGATCTGTTATACTACTCCACACTTTCCATTACAGTCCCTGACAGATACTCCAACACAGCAATAATAGCCAAGAGTGAACATCTTCTCTCAGGCGCAGGGCAAATGACAGAGGATTAGGTGACTTCAAATATACACTGCTCACAAACCTTAGGGGATATTTTATATTAAAATTATATGAACATTAGAATAAACCTTTACAAAATAGTTTTAAAAAGAAACAATGCAAATACCCTAGCTTCACAAACATTTAACCTTGCACCACTGATGAGGGGCTCACTTCATATAAAAGGCTGCTTCCCATACTCCATTCTAAATAATATATCAAATTGAAGAATACAGGCAAATCCAACATTGCTTTGATTTTAAGTATCTTTGTCTTGGACATTGTATTGACATACTTATTCATTTACTAATCTCATTTCAGCAGAGCGACTGCAAGTAGAATTTCCACTTACACCCACTTACATTTTTACTGGCCATAAACTGTAGAAGCAGAGTGTAATTACATGCACTTTCGGAAAGCTACATTTTTTCCACACTGCTCAATTAAAGCATAATCCAGCTTTAACTGTCCATTAAACAAGGTGGTTGTGTACTAAACAGTAGTACTGTTCAAAAAAAATTGTGTCATTATTTCATTATCTTTCACTTAATCCACATCGGTGCCCACCCTGCAACTCTGGGTGCAAGGGCAGGAACAATCCCTAGACGGGATGCCAATCCATCGTTGGGCACACACACACACTAAGGGAACCATTATAAGAGACACCAATTAACCTAACGCACATTTCTGTGGGAGGAAACCTGATTACCCGGAATAGACCCAGGCCGCTCCACCCTGGGATTGAACCCAGTGCTACCCACCGAGCCACCATGCTGCCCTGCACATAATTCAAGTGACAAGAAATAAGTCACAGGAAGCACAAATTGATGATCTGCTGTTGTGCTCTTCAGCTGCTCAGTTAAATTGTGAGGTGATATTTGATAAAATAGCTGCCAAATATACTACCACTGTTGGATAATTAACAAATACTAATCTTTAACTGCTAAGAACACTTGTAAGTCACTCTGGATAAAAGCACTACAAATAAACTGCATTCCAAACCAATTACTTCATACACTGTGTGTTGTAAATTCTGTAATGATTCCATAAATCAGAAGTCCTGATTTGACATGCTGGTTAGTACATTGGAACTGGTCCCCAGACTGCATAAATGTCTCAGATGCAAGTATTTCACAAAATAATAAAACAAAATATTTGCATAAAATAGTGACTGGAAAGTTGTGAGTTCAAATCCAGTTCTGCCAGAGACACTGAACCTTTGCATGCACAATAATTCAATACCTGCAGAAAATCCAATATTGCCAGTAATCAGATTAATACGTTTACAGGAACGTACCAGAATGTAATAATTAAATAATGAAATTCATCAAGGTTATATGCTTGCTCATGCATTTCAGAGATTCCCCAATTGTAATGGTACCCATTTCATAAGTGTTACACTTAATTCCAAGGTTGCCAGATTCCACAAGATAAACAAGCAACCAGGTCTATGAAAACAAGGCACGAAGAAGCCAAGTCTCTTGGAAATAAGTGGACATGGAAACGATCTTAGACTCATAAAACTGAAAACTGAAATAAGAGTAAGGGTATACATGTGCTGAGAAAGCTTTCTTAGCATTCAGACTTTTAATGTGATTTCTAGGGCTCAATCCAACCTAAGAAATCAGAGTATGCTCAAAGAGCATGATCGGAATATGAAGTGCATGAACTCAGTGATGAAAGGGTGTAGGCCAGAAGTCTTAAGGGAAAGCAACACCTACAAATGCTATGATTATTTCATTTTTTGTAATTTTGCACGTTATCTTCAGGAAATGAGGAGTGAGATGGATTTGGGTGCATCTCAGAGAACATACAGCACTGTTGTACCTCCAAAGGATGACCCCTCGAGCAGCCTCCTCCCCCTTAAATGCAGCATTTGTGCCTATGCGCTCAATATAGCCTGAAGGCACTGCAGGGATTCCAATTCAGGTCATCACAGTGGTGGACTAGTGTATTTGACCACTGCACCACCTAAGTGCCTTTAAAATATTATGGATGAGAAAGTATGTGGTCGTCTGACTCCATTTCATAGCGTGTTACCTAGAAGTTCTGCAGCAGCATTTGTAGAGTTCTGTTGGCAAGAGTTTGCTTGACAGCTTAGCTCAGCTCATTTCAATAGACGGGAAAAGGCACACATTGGCTCTGAGCACTCACTGCGCTCCAAAACCTCCTGGTTTAAAAATGCACAAGTGTCACTGAGCTGCAGGGAGTCTGACAAGCTGGAGATTCTCAGGTGGCATCTGCAGTTCCACACGACACTTACAGCAGCAGGGAAGTGCATTTGTGTTTTTCTATGGGAAGATTTTAGTGTGGTTGCATATGAATGTAAACATGAAATCAAAGGATTAAGCCTTAATACAGAAAGGTTCCTCATTTCATTGCATTGTAAACAAACTGACTCAAGGTACATTTTCCAGGTAAATTCCTCTTGAACAGAATAGCATAGGTGAATAATGTCAGACTTAAAAAATGCTAATACACAATTTTTATCTCTAACAAATTCAGGAATATTTCGTTAATATTATGCTTTGCAAATGACAAATGTGATGTACCCTTTATCACTGGTTACATATTGGCAGTAAAAAAAATCCTACAGATTCACCACTTGTAAACAATATTTTTCTTCCATTTAAACAAGAAGATCTCAAAAGGTTATTATTTATGTGGCTGCCAGGACTTTTGTACAGATTGCATATGAAGGATACAGTCTATGCTCAACTGCCTTACATTATAATATAAAAAATTGGAGTGCTGTTCTCAATATAAAATCCAAACTGAACTTTGAAAGTGTAGTCATTACTGTGATTTGATCCTTTGCAGACGAAAAAAAAAAAAAAAGAATGGCTTCAAAATGTAAGATAAAAAAAATCATGAGAGAATTGTTGTGCTGCTTAAAAAAATCCTGTTTTATTCGTAATTCTCAATAAAGAATCGGTTCCTATATTCACTGTGTTGCATCCACAGTACACAGTGACAGCACAACAAGATTCCAAGGTGCCCGTGGGAACTCTAATCTCTGTGGACACTGCAATAAATCAATGAGAGGAGTTCATTAATGAAGAGGCACAGCTTGACAGCAACAACGTGAATGGGGGCGATGACCGAGACCTGTCTATGACAAATTGTGCCTCATTACCAGAGAACCTACCTACGTCCATTCCTTCTAAAACAGAGGCCTGTTCACTCCTCATCCCTCTCAGGTCAATGCCCAGCACTCAAGCACTTCTTCAATCCTAGGGTTCTAGTGGTCTTTGGTGCATCATTAGAGGTCTAATATAAATAGCCTATAGTAAGGAGAGTTGGAAAATCTACAGGGATTGGATCATGATCTTCCCCCTCATAAGCTGCTGGGTAACTAATTCTCACAGATAAAAACAAAAGTTCAATGCCTATGGTCTATGAGGAATTGAAGTAAGGGAAGGCCTAGTAGCAGCTGGCTATATGATTAAACTACTGAGAATTGTGAAAATGTCTCCATGATCTTCCTTTACAGGGCAATCGTGAGAATCATCATACCAAAAACATTTTTCTTAATTACTTTGAAGGAATTGATATGGCAACCAAACAACTTGAGTAAACTCAAGAGTATGAGTTTTCTGTAACAGACACAGTTAAACCAGTAACAGTTCAGAGTAGGCATATCCTAGAGTACAACTTACAACAGGACAGGCACATAGACACCATTTATAGATACTTAAAAATAAGCAGTCCTACACAGCCGCGAGTGCACGAAAAAGTCTGTAAACATGTCAACCAATGTTAGAACAGGTTCCATTAGAGACGTTGAGCGAATGAGACTTCACTATTGAACTCTTCCCTCTGCTGATGGTGTATCTAAGTCTGTTCGTGTAAACACCGCCTTTTGTGAAAAGTGCTGTAGTTTTTTTGTGAGTTGTATAACTGTTGATGCCCATTACTACTTATGAAGTCACACCACAATTTCTCTGACATATACAAAATGTAGGCAGATGATTTAATCCTAAATGAACCCCAAGCTTTTCAGGGCATGATTAATGAGTTTTTGTCTAGCTGTACATCAGTACCTAATTTGATGCATCACTAAACAGAACATTGAGGTAAAATTGCAATCATGAAGCATTTGGTTGAGAAGTGCACAATATTATTATTAGTTTGTTTATTTATTTAAACCTCATATCAACATCAATGGCTTTTCATGAAATGAACAAGGTTATAAAAATACTAGTAATAAATACTCACACTGGGGCAATTAAGAGGACCTGGAGTGAACCCACGCAGACATGGAGAGTGGATGCAAACACCTAACAGGCTGAGTCAAAGGTGGATATGGCTCCAGCAGTGAGGTGACCACACTTACTGTGCAGTATCCAAACAAATATGCAATATCCAAATATTACATTTATGCCATTTAACAGACGCCCTTATCAAGAGTGATGTACAATTAAATACAGTCTTGCAATCCAAGCAATTGTGGGTTAAGAGTCTTGCTCAGGGATCAAACTGTGGTCTATAGTCCAGTACCCTAACCACTAGGCCACCACAGTCCCCCTACACACCTGATTGAGTGGCAGTAGCCATAATGTTATTATATAGAGCATCACAACAACATCGGAAATTCCTCATCCTGGTGCTCATTCAAACTTTTCTCCCTTCCATCTGTTCCACAGAGCAGCTGTTCTCCTCTGTTCAGTTGCTGTGTTCCTGTAAGCATTCCTTGGGAAGGCCTCCGGGACTAGAAAGCACACGGACCTCTAATGACCAGGTCAGTGACCCCACCAAGCTTTGTTTTCAAAGGGCATGTCATGTCTTAAGCCCAAACCTCCAGCGCAAATTGGAGACGTCAGGCCAACTGTTAGAGATAAATGACTGAATGTTCTTTAAGGATCTAAAGAACAGGAATAAAAAAAGTTCCTTGAGGAAACATTTGTATACTTTCTTTTAATTACACTGTGCTTATCGCTGGACTAGTGTCAGCAGTTTGCAGGGAATGTCATGGTGATTCCTCTGAAGACCCTTTCAAGCACAAAGCTATCATGAATACAGTGGTCAGGAAAACTAATTCAGTAAGAAATGTCACAACAATGGAAAATTAAACAGGCTAGAATGTTATTTGAATCTACACAAAACCACCTCTTTTGCCTTAAGAGGAAAAGTCTGCAGACACTCTAGGAGTTTGAAATGTTGTTTTGGGGATAAGATAGCTATTCCTAAACTGAGGAAGACTTTTGGCTCATGTCTCGCTAGCTTAAACTAGGCCTGTGTATATAATAGTGACAGTGGAGACATGCTGAGCACCACAATAGTAAATTCACATGAAAACAAACAGAGCCTATTTTGATTCACAGAACAACGTCTGTCTGGATAGAACAGCCAAAAATGAAGCTGTGAAGTTAATCGTAACCTATATTTCCTAATTAACCATAAGTTCAACAAATCTAAATATACAGTGGTGTGAAAAGGTGTTTGTCCCCTTCTTCAATTCCTGTTTTTTGCATGTTTGTCACACTTAAGTGTTTGCCACACCTGTTCTCAATCAAGACATCACTTAAATAGGACCTTCCTGACAAAATGAAGTCCACCAAAAGATCCTTAAAAGCTACACATCATGCTGAGATCCAAAGCAATTCAGGAACAATTGAGAAATAAAGTAATTGAGATCTATCAGTCTGGAAAAGATTATAAAGCCATTTCCAAAGCTTTTGGAATTCAGCAAACCACAGTGAGAGCCATTATCCACAAATGCCGAAGACATGGAACAGTGTTGAACCTTCCCAGGAGTGACCGGCCTCCTAAAATTACCGCAAGAGAGCAGCGACAACTCATGCCTCAGTTAAGTTCATGTTCATGCCTCCACTATCAGAAAGAGACTGGGCAAAAATGGCATGCATGGCGGAGTTCCAAGAAGAAAACCACTGCTAAGCAAAAAAAACATTAAAGCTTGTCTTAATTTTTCCAAAACACATCTTGATGATCCACAAGCCTTTTGGGAAAACATTCTGTGGACCAGTAAGACAAAATTTAAACTTTTTGGAAGGTGTGTGTCCCATTACATCTGGCGTAAAAGAAACACTGCATTTCAGAAAAAGAACATTATACCAACAGT
>JAVSBV010023927.1:0-11950 GCA_033117975.1 Parotocinclus spilosoma | reverse complement strand
CTACAAAGTATTAAGCAAAGGCTGTGAATACTTATGTAAATATGATTTCTTTGTTTTTTTATTTTAATACATTTTCAGAACTCTCAAGAAAACATTTTTCACATGGTCAGAATGGGTTATTTTGTGTAGAATGTAATTAATTTATTACAATTTGGAATACGGCTGTAACGTAACAAAATGTGGAAAAAGTGAAGCGCTGTTAATACTTTCCAGATGCACTGTATCTTCTAGGAAGGGAATTCAAGACTGCTTTGTATGAGGCTGATAATTGGTGTAGTAAACCACTCCCTCTGTTCATTGATAGTTTCTCTAATTTAACATTTTTGTAATCTAATTTAACTCCTTTTTCAAACATTGTCTTATCATATTCTCTGCCAAAAATTGAACATTGTTAAACAGATGAGATGACTTATCAGTTTTGAGCTACCTAGGGAGCAGTTTTGAGATCTCTTCCAAGGTGGTTTGTCCCCCATTCATATCTTGACCTACTGTATGTGATTGTAATGATTCACAAATGGTTCAGACCTTGGTTTCAGTGACTCTTAGAAAAGCCTCTAAGATGATAATCCGATTGAAAGTTATATACCCGGGACTCATCAACTTCTAGAACTGAAGAAACCTTTCAGATGAGTGGTGAAACCTCTCCAAGAACAAAGAAGATGTCCAGTTGGCTTCAACTCAGACACGTTTATAGGAGGATCATCACCTGTCTATCCACTCTCATGGATGTATGATCATGCAGAGATGGAATGAAATTGGTGGGGCATGCTTAAATCCCCTTCCCTTGACTGCCTCTTATTATAGTCAAAGCATGGATGGAATATTATGAGAGCTGGTATTAGCATGAGGAACTTTTTTCTTTCTGTGGCTGCTTTGTGGGTGCCTAATTGCTATGCTGATTAAGCCGACATTAACGAGGTCATGCAGCTTTGGCATGCCGAGTAACTAAAGCAGATACATTTGTTTTGGGTCTGTACGAAAGCACAGCGATTCTGGATCAGGATCAGCCCGAATGCTCACCGTTAATGTGAGAAAATCTGTTGTAATTCATCTTGTGGAGCAGATGAACGCTGTGGACCAGCCAGACGGCTCAGCTCTGCTCGTGCAGCTTTGCTAATAGCACATGGGAAATTGTTTCTATAATTAAACCTTGGATGAGGGTTAATTGAGTAATTATGGAAGTTCCATTATGGAAATACAGGTTCATACGAGGTTCAAGCTCTCCGAACTTTAGAACTAGAGACAGATATTTAGATTCATTGTCAGAATTAGATCCACAAACTCCCTGGTTGTCTCCATCTGCAGAAAGAAGGTTAAATAAAGAAGGTCCGCTGCAGTTTAAGTGTGATTACATTCAAAGTGGATCTCATGTTTGTGTTGGATAAGGTCCATACCGTGTAATCTCAAAAGCTGCCATGTTTGGCGGCATGATGTTTTTCTGTACTCTCAATGCACACCTTTTCAGGGTTCTTTACCATGTGATCAGAAAGTATTTTCTGCTTCTTTATGTCCTCCTTTGCAGCCGGTGAACGATGAGATGTGTGACGTGTGTGAGGTTTGGACGGCGGACGACCTGTTCCCCTGTCGGACGTGTACGAGGGTGTTTCACGACGGCTGTTTGAGGGAAATCGGATACCTGCGCTCTGAAGCTCTGCAAGAGATGAAAGAGACGGCTCACACCACCACCGGCTGGAGCTGCTACTACTGCGTATGGGCTTAAACTGACTCCCTCACACACACGCACACACACACACACACACACAAACAAACACGTATCTATATGCAAACAGACTGTACTAAATTCCCATGGCTGCACTAAACACACAAACCCACTCATGTATACACACAGACAGACAGTCCCAAACTCACACAACGCACACAGTGCAAAACACGGCTGCACAACACACACACACAAGCATATATGTACACACACACATTTGTTTTGCTGTCTTTGCTATCACAGCTTGTGTCTAGATTTGTGTATATTCTGGTGATGCTTGTCATTGAGTAATGAGCTCGAAGTTGAAGATCTTGAGCTGAATTATACTTAGTTTGGGACAGAAAGTGCTGTCAGCTACTTTTAAACAAACCTACTCGTGGCTAAAAGTATTGGAACTCAAAGTCAGCTTTGTTATAGCTACACAACATACTTAGACAATATAATCGTTGTTAATTTTAGCTAGCTTGGTATCAGGTTTGCTCTCTTGTTTTAGCTACATAATGACATAAGTGAGCTCATCAGCTGTTTGTTGTGTGACTGTTGTGGTTACACACCATTTTGTGAATTATGTAGTTGAGTTTGTGCGTTTTGGTCTCTGTTTGCTGGAGCTGAATTTGTGTCATTTCATAAGAACATCGCTCATATTCCAGCATGGAGCTTATCTCAGCCTCACAGCCTCACGAAGTCATTCGGCCGGTGTGTGTGTGAGTGAGGAGTCTAAAGTGCTTTCTTCTGTGTGTGTGTTGTTGGGGGGAGACATGGAACAGACACACAGACACGAGTACCATGTACTGTACGTTAATACCTATAATGTACTATTTTAGCTACATAAAATTCTGTGGTTAAACACACACACACACACACGCACACACATGCAAACAAACTAGAAAGTGTCATTTAAACCATGTATGTTGTGTATCTAAAACAAGTATTGTTGTATAAAAAAATGAAGTGATGTAGCATGTAATTACAAGTAGCAGTACAGTAGTTCATATTAGGTTGTTATATAATAATAAAACAGCAGAGAGTACAGTAGTATGCTTGCTAAAATAGAATAAAATTAAAAAAATATTGTGTAATTCTAATAATTAATTATAAAGTGCCTGAAAAGTGTCGTCAAAAGTTTTTGGACATAAACCTGCTCATGGCCAAAAGTATTCAGACACAAACCCACACGTGGCCAAAAGTATTCAGACACAAACCCACACGTGGCCAAAAGTATTTGGACACAAACCCACACGTGGCCAAAAGTATTGGGACACAAAGCTACAAGTGGGCAAAAGTATTGGGACACAAATAAATGTATTTGGGGGAAGTGCCCATCCAGTCTGTGTCCGTTAAGTCTGTCTATTTGGAAGAAAAGAATTCCAGTACGGTTTCAGATTGTTTAGCCTTATAAAATACAACTGAAGCAGTTGTAAACACAATAGTGGCAGCTCATGACAGATCCTAACATGCTGTGACAAAACGCTAAGACCGCTTGCATAAACAGATTTTAAACGGCTGTTCTGTATGTTACAGAGTCTCATCTTCATTTAGGAATGACGCTGCACAATCATGTTTGTGACAGGCTCATCGGACAGGATCCTCTGCACATGGATACACACATACACACACATGCACACACACTCTACAGGTTTTATTCGACACCTATTAGTGGCTGTGATTCAGCCGTGTGCAACAGTTTCCATCTGATTCTCCTCACAAACGTCTCCCCTCGAGTCTTGTTTCACAGCTTCTCTGCCTTGTTTCTCACTTCATACGGTACATCCTACAACCTAACCTCCTCTGGGGGTGGAGTTTTAAGTCTGTGCTCTCGTGCTCAATTTTTTAAATAAGAAAAGCTACTAGAAAGGTAAAAGGTAAGTTGTTTACTCTGGAAAGACGATAAAAGTTTGCACATGCTACATTTAATGTAACAACTCTGTTAGATATTTGATAGAACTGCTGACATTCTTTGACAATGATACTTTAATAAAAGTCCTTTTTCGCTGGTCTTACAGTCAAACCTCGCCGATCTATTCCGACAAATCTGGACGTTTACAATTAAGATTTCCCTTCACTGGAACTAAGGGGCCTAGGCAAAACCCCTAAAAACAACCCCATAGTGTTATCCATCCTCCACCAAACTTAACAGTCAGGCAGGTAACGTTCACCTGGCGTTCCCCAAACCCAGACCCGTCTATTAGACTGCTAGATAAAAAAGTCACTCCGTAGAACATGTTTCTGGTGCTCCATAGTCCATTGGAGGTGTTCTTTACACCACTCCAGAACCAAAGAACTCTTGCAGTTATTGGGTGCGCAGAGCGGTGGTGACTTTTATGCGCTGTGCAACCCAGCTCTGTAACTTTACGTGGTATGATCCATCCAGCCATCCATTATCTTCCACTCAATCCACACGGGGTCACGGTCGAGCCGGTGCCCGCCACGGCGACTCTGGGCGCCAATCCATCGTAGGGCTTACACACTAAGATTTTAGAGACAACATTTAACCTGACATGCATGTTTTGGACTGTGGGAGGAAACCGGAGTACCCAGAGTAAACCCACGCAGACACGGGGAGAACATGCAGACTCCACACAGAAAGGACCCAGGCCACTTCACCCTGGGATTGAACCCAGGACCATCATGCTGTGAGGCAGCGGTGCTACCCCACCGAGCCCCCGTGCAGCCCGAAAATAACAGTAGATCAGCAGGTTCTGAAATACTCAGACCAGCCCGTCTAGCACCAACAACCGTTCTACGTTCAGAATCACTTAAATCACCTTTTTTCCCCAATTTTATGCTTGGTCTGAACTAGCAGATCATCTTGACCATGTCTACATGCCTGAACGCATTAAGTTCCTGACCTTTGATTTGCTGATTAGATATTTGCATATAATGGCAAGCAAGTTGGTCACACCAGTGATTGTGAAGGGTCAATATCAAACATTAATAAGTAATAATCACCTTCTCTCACATTAAACACTTAAACTAAACTAAACTCCTCCATAACTGTGTAAGCAACCCTGCTCTGGCACACTCAGACCTGTACAGATTGGTCACCTTTGGCTGTGCCGGACTGGGAAACCATGTAAGTGCTGTCAATCTCAATGAAAGTGGAACTGGTGGCCACAGCTGCTGGAACAGCTTCTCATCACCATGTACAGAGTGAGGCTCATAATTCTCACCTGTCACACTCGGCCAACCGTGATCGAGTGATCAGAGTCCTGGCTGCCTTTGACAAGCGTGTCACATGCCAGTTCAACATGAACCGCGACGTAAGAAGATCGGATTTCATCTTCTCGGGGGATGAGAAGATCAGAAATATACAATGTTATTCAGGGACATGAATGCTGTTGCACCAAATATGATAGGTTCTTTTTAAAAAAAACAAGTAATCGTATGGAGAGGTGCCGAAACTTTTGCACGTGCCAAAATATGATTTCGCTCAGCTGGTGTGGCGGTATAACATGCCAGCCCAACCCTGCAGGGACCAAAGTTCAAGTCCCGGTAGTTATACGCACTCTTGAAATGCAATACAGGAACTGTTGGGGGCCCCAAAATGGCGTTTACACAAAGTGTATTATGAGCGAAAGTATCGGGACACGATAGATCTTCCTCCTGATATTGACCTGATTGCAGAAGCTTGCAAAATATGGACTCTTGGACCAATAAGCGGAGCCTGATTTTGAATCCTACTGGACTGGGAATGCCCAAAGGTGGTGCAGACCATGCCGGGGGTGGGGGGGGGGGGTGTTATACGCTCGCCTGTAGAAGGCCTTGTTATGCAACGTTTTCCATTCATGCATTCGGGACACTTTAATTGATGCTTTGAAGAAAGAAGCTCTTTTGAAGAAAGGAAATCACATTTGCAATGAAATGGTTGCGGGCATGAAATGCTTTTGGCAAGCGGCTTGTGCAGATCCCGTTTTTCCTCTGAGGCCTTCTGGAGACAGCATGGGTTTTGCTCGCTTACTCCAGTCCAGCTCACTCCGCCTCCTCTTCCAACCATCTGCACAGTCCATGGCACCACCAGATCTTCAGATTTGGGTCAAATCCTTTGACATTTACATAGTTTCATGGTATCAAGATATTAAGCAGGAGAAAACTTTACTTCTGTAGCGCTGTTTACAATAAAGTGTCTTAAATAAGCTTTATAATATTAGTTTATCTTTTAATATCTAGGGCCAATCCCAAAGCCTAGGTGGACAGTGGAAAGAAAAAACTCCCTAAACTTTAGAAGGATGAATTCTTGGGTGGCTGAGATGATATATGTAAGAATAAAACAAATTGGTTAAGTCAAATATGTATGTAGTAACATTAATATTGAAAGAGTTAATTTAATTCAATTCAATTGAATTAAATTTTTACAACGGAGCATTGTATCAAAGGAGCTTTACAATCTTATATTATCTTAAAAGGGCAATCACAAATGAAGCAAGCCTAGGGCGACAGTGGCAAGGAAAAACCTCCCTGAATATAGAAGGAAGAAACCTTGGGAGGACCAAGACTCAAAAAGGGACCCAACCTCCATGGGTGGCCTTGATGTTATTAAGTAAATACTTAAAGGAATTTAAAAAGTAATAGTAAAAGTGAAGTAAATATTATAATTTAAATCAATAATAATATTTAAGTGTGCAATAAAATAAATTTAAAAATAGATTTTAAAATCTGTGGGAGGTCCTTGGAGGTCTCTTAGTGACTAAATGATGGAGGGAGTTACTGCACTCTGGTGGGACTGGTTATTGTTAATGAAGACCAGTAGAGTGATGCTGAGATGAAGGAACTTCTCAGAGAGAAAAGAGAAAATGTAGTTACTTATGGGTTAGGAGCACACAGTCTGTTAACATTCACTGATGCAATGTGCATAAAATAAAATAATAATAAAATTAATAATTGCCATCTTTTTTGGCAGACGTACATGGGATTGACTCAAGTCCAGCCTAGTTCATTCTGCATTCTGTCCACAGTCGGTGGTCCAACCAGGAGCTTTGACATTGACTTCTGACCATCTGATTTGGCCTTTCCCAAGAAGTTCAATGGTATTTAGTTTAATGGTATCAAGCCATGCAAGGTCGTCACAAAAGAAGACTTGGTAGTGAAAATAGAATATGAACCATGCGCTATTTATTATTTTGTAAAAAAAAAAAAAAAAAGTTCCAAATGATTACTGAGTGGCATGGCAGCTACCAGCCTGCTCATTGCACATCGTTAGGAACCCAACTGTATTCCCCATCATGCTTCAGCATTAAAAGCGACAAAAGCACCGGCTCGCATAAGCAGCGGCTGACCTGCATGAAGGTCATCTTGGCCTGACATGTGTGATCAATAATGCAACAGCTATAAGTCATGACGTCGTGCCTGGCAGAAATCCATCACGGCGAGCAGCAGTCTGAGACGGCCTGTTGATTGAACTTATAAAAATAGTCGGATTGTCTTTTGAAGTGATTTATTCACGGATCCCCAAGCAGCCTAGAACTAGTCGTTAATAATCCTCATGTATGAAATGCAGAAATTACGGATCAAAGCCGGGCTTCATGGCAGGCCTGCCAGTAAAAAAAACACTCTATATAAAAACTTGAAGGAAACAAATCATAAATGGAGAATGAAATGTGGTCTGATGAGCTCTGATGTCTGAATGGATTGAGGTTTGGGCGAAGGGATGCCCTTGGTCTCATGGTGGATTCGTAAGGGCATGGGTGGCACCTCGTACAAGAGCTGAGATCCAGTGTTTAGATTCCAGAACTAGGTGATGATTTCCGGATTTCATCCCTACTGGAAAGAAAACAGACCAGCATGATTCTGGACTTGGTGGTGACCAGCATTTGTTGTGTTTTGAACATGTTTTTGCTTGGGATGCTGGTCTTTACAAGGGGTGCTGGTGTTTTTTTGTTCAACCACCAAAGAACCACCAAAGACCAGCATGCACTGGTCACAACCATACAAGAACCAGCGAAAACCAGTATATGCTTTTTTTGAATTTTTGGATGGTGGTGACCAGCACATATTGGTCTTTGGTGGTTCTTGTATGGTTGTGACCAGTGCATGCTGGTCTTTTCTGAATATGCAGCTGACTAACATGCTGGTTGAACAGAAAAAAACAGCAAGATCATACTTTGCAACCAGCGTTGCCAGCAAGGTTATGCTGGTCAACCAGCGAAGCCAGTACCATGCCAGTTTAAAGCAGCATGGATCTCATTCTAGTCGATGCTTGTTTTTTTTAGCAGGGATTTGCCCATATATAAAGGGTTATGAGTGGCAAAATGAAGTCCCTCCATAATTGCTACAAAATGTTGAAATATTGTTAAGTATCTCCATATTTTTGTCCACAAACCATTTCAGATTTGTATGACACAAATCCAGAAGGGAATCCAGCAATTCGGTCATTTTATTAGGTACACATTTTTCTTTCAGCACTTTATAGTAGCACACTTACAGTCTGTAGTTTCTCTACGTTGTTTTAGTCCACTTTACTGTTCTCTAATGGTCACGACCCCGACAGGTCAGGTACCGCTTGGGTGGTGGATCGGGGTGTAACGATATACTCTGCTCAATTCGATTCACGATGATTGATTTTACATTTCACAAAAGATGTACACTACTGCTATAGTATATATTTTTTATACTCAATATTTATGTGTTGCGATTTTCGGTCGGTATCCCCCCTACTGCTTTCAACATATCGACATGGGACAAACGTAGAAACGTTTGGGTGAAATGTGCTTGTTCGCAACTAAGAAAAATATTGTTGCGTTCGCCCGCTACGATCTTTTTTCTGTAAAAAATTTCGAATTGACTTAACATTACGGCAAATTTCACACAGCCGTAGCTCAGTCAATCTGGGTGCTACACGCAAATTGGACAGCCTGGACCTGGGTATGATGTCACTGGTCCTCTCAAGTTACAGAGTGATCACACTCTCTGTTCACTTTTTACCACTCTTCAAAAATCACCCCATTCATTTTATATGGCCCCACTCTAGCGGAAAGATCAAATAAGGATCAAAGCCAGTCAGAATCCATCAGGTCTCAGACGTGCACCCGTTATCGGACCTGCACCTTGCCAGAACCTTCAGGGTCTCGGACCTGCACCCGGACAGAATCCACTGTGTCTCAGACCCGTGCCCAATCAGGTCTCAGTCCTGTGTGCATCCACAACCAATCGGGACTTGGACCGGAGCCCAATTAGAATCAACCGGGTCTCAGGCCTACTCCCGGCCAGAACCTGCCAGGACTTGGATCTGCACCTGACCAAAACTCACCATGTCTCGGACCCACGCCTGACCAGAACCGGCCGGGTCTGTTCCAGGCCAGAGCCGACTGCAATGATGCAACACACATTAGAAGTTCCTCTGGGAGCTGCATTTTCTAGTTATTTTTATTCTTTTTCTGCAAACACTAATCAAAAGTCTTTGTGCGTTTGCCTCATTTAATGATAATCTGTAGACTTGCACTGTTTTGCTGCAGCAAATCTAATTCCATTGTAGAACTGTACAATTACTATAAATGCTTTACCTTAACTTATCTTAGAAGCTCTGGCTTATCACTGAAAACGCTATTTGCCCCTCTGGTTGTAACTGTTGTTCAAAATTGGAATTGCATTCGATGACAAAATGCAGGATTTATAATCCAGTTGGACAGACGATGCATCGTCCCACTCACCGATGACCATTCTCCAAATTTTTGCATTCGTGGTGCGTCGGGTCAAGTTACATCATTACACCTCTAGTGGTGGATCAGTCTCAGCATACAAGTGACACTGGTGTGGTGGTAGCGTGTTAGTGTGTACGAGTGGATTGGCCACAGCAGCGCTGCTGGAGTTTTTGAACAAAAAATAGTCCACCAGCATCAGATGAGCTATTGTCTGTGACATCTAAAAGGTGGAGCAACAGGGGAGATGTGCCTAATACGGTGCATGGCGAACAAAGTACTTAAAACTCCAGCAGCACTGCTGTGTCTGATCCATTCGTACAAGCAGAAGATGCGCTAACTCAAATTTAGACAGCGAGCAAAATTAGACAATAAGGAGGCGTATACAGTAGAATTCGGTTAATGGGACCAGACACTTATTCGGACCAAAGTACCCGAAACAAATCATATTATATACGTGTAATGTTATTCGCTTTTTTGGACCAAAATTCCACTTAATCAGACCAAAAAACGTGAGAAGTGAATAAGAAAAATAAGCCACAAGTCGCCACTTAGAGAGCATGCAAATGTGGATGCAAAGTGGATCAGCGAGATATGGGAGGATTTTTGGGATCCCCGGGAGAATTTATGCTTTTATCGAAGGTCAGGAAATGCGAAAAGTTTTGTTGACAAGAGCAAAACCAGCGGGAGGTGACCACGCCCACCACTTTCTTGATTTTGTTCAAGTGCAGTCCGTCAAGAGAACGTGGACAAGTTCTTTAAACGTTGACTGAAATTTAGTAAGAACTTTGCATGCTGAGTACCTATACATTGTGTTGTAGATCGTTTCGAAAAACTGTTTTTCAATGAACAATGTTGGTAAGCAACAGTAGTTCTTGTATAGCGAACGTACAAACGTGTAAATCGTACAATAAAGGTTTAATTAACATTTAATGTTACATAGCACGTCCCATCTTGTAAACATGGGGTATGTTCGTTTAATTGGACCAGCCGGTTATTAGGACCAAAACGATCATGTCCCGATGTGGTCCCATTAACCGGAATCGACTGTACTTTGAAGTGTTGGGTGCTTTGAGCATTACTGGTATGGGTCTGGCTATCTACTTGTACATTTGGCTTTGTTAAATGCTAGCATGGGCTTTCTGCTGTAGAACTTTAACCATGGGCAACTCTGATTAAAGTCTCTGTCAGTGATGCATCTTGTCTGGTGTTTAAAATCATTAGCAGCATCAAGTTAACCTGATTAATATGCTTTATTGCATGATTATGCTCATTAGCACGATGAAGCACAATTCTGGCCAGTAATCCAATCACATACTGACTTTCATCTTAACTTTAAGTTCTGCTCATTACATCTAGAGGTACTGTTTCATATATTGGGTTATTGAGTTTAGTGCAGTATTTTGTACCCATAAGGGAGTTCAAGTGTAGTCGTTGCTCATTCAGCCTATCTGCAAACATAGTTTTTTTTTTTTTTTTTTACTTGTTCATCCAGCATATCCTTTCTTGCTTGAATCTTCCATATGATCTGTTTACAAATATTTATATACTCTTTGGGGATCTTTAGACTTCAGGCTGTGGGGGATTGTCCTGATGGTTGAACCCCTCACTGTGTCCAGCTTAAGTCCACCGCCGATACACACCCACACACACCCATCTGTGTCAGCAGTGCCGCCTGTTCTAATTCCCTCAAAAAAAAAAAATCCAAATCCTTCCAGACCCTGAGAAAATCCTTCAGTCTGTCTGCACAGGGGACATATCGAACCTAATTTTGATGATCATATTTCCTCCTGGATTCAGTCACAGTAACCAATGAATTAGCAAAGACGGTGTCTTTTCCTCAGATCTTGTTGTTTGGCTGCTTGGTGACTGACCAGGCTTTTTCGGTGCCTGCCAGCTTCCCAGACTTCGGTTCTCGAGCAGAGGTAGGCCTTGCTCATCAGCCTGCTGTGCTCCCTGCTGCCCAATAAACTGCCAGGCTTTTGACATGGCTGTTGAACATGTCTCACCCCACCTGCTCCCTACTCCTTTCCAACTGAGATCAAGTCTGGAAATGAATGGATCCATCTCAAACCTTTCATTTAAACCCCCTTTGCCACTGTGTCAATAGGGTTTCCTTCGGAGAGATTTAGGTTTCAGAATTGCTATTCACATTTCAAGCTGTTATTTGATTCCGTTTTAGTCAGTCCCATGGTTTTTGAACTTGAAAAGGCAGGCAAAATTGATTCCATTTAGGTTAAGTACAGCTAAATTGAATGCAATTGCTCTTAATTGATATTCCTGATGACTCATTCATAGTTTCCTCCTAAGTGATGATGGATTGAAAGGTCCCATGACATGCTGCTTTTTTTATGCTTTTATATAGGCCTTAGTGGTTCCCTAATATTGCATTTGAGATTTCTTACCTGAAATTCAGCCTTGGTGGAGAATTGGAACCACTTTAAACCAGTCCCACAATGAGCTTTCCTTAGGACGGGCCTTTTTTTGTATTTGTAGCTTTAAATGATAATAAGGAGGAGAGAGGTGGGTAGCACCGCTGCCTCACAGCAAGAAGGTCCCAGGTTCAATCCCAGGGTGGAGCGGCTTGGGTCCTTTCTGT
>JAVSBV010023917.1:0-11950 GCA_033117975.1 Parotocinclus spilosoma | reverse complement strand
TGGCAGAATTAAATGTGCACCTCAACTCTCCTGTTTCCACCAGAACTGTCTGTTGGGATCCACAGGGTCAATATACAGAGCCGGGCTGCTATAGCCAAACCTTTGTCTAAAACCAGGTGTTTCAGTTTCATTGTCTAACCCCTGTATGTGCACCACAGATACCAGGGATTGTGAGCCGAAATGCATGGATGGACAGTATTAGGAACAAGAAACAGAGACGGGTGAATGTGGCCCCATTTATATAGTTACAGGTTAGAGAGAATATACAGGTAGTGTGGGGACAAACAGAGGAGTACTACTCACAATAGGACAGGTAACACCATTTACAACATGGTACAAATAAGAAGAGAGAAGTCATCCAAACAAACTTGAAACTCCTGCTTCTGCTCATGGATTCGCAGTAACAAAACAATATGAATTTGCTTAGAGTACATAAATAAGTGTCTGAACCTTGTTTGCCCTCATTTTTGTGAGCAGTGTACTTATGGGTTCCATGTCCCATCTCCTACATGCTATACTATAAGGCAATGTGTCAATACTGTTTTCACTGCTTAGGTCAGTAGACTAACAAAGTTGGGCTAAGTGATGGTTGCCCTTGGGATAAAAATGTCAGTAAAGCAGTCTTATAGTTTTTCCCACCAATCGTCAGGTCACCATGTATACCCTGAGCACTATCCGATCCTTGCAGCTGATCCTGAATTCAGCTGTAAGACTTGTGTTTAATGTTCCCAAGTTCACACACACTACACCACTGCTCCGATCTCTCCACTGGCTCCCTGTCGCTGCTTGCATCAGATTTAAAACTCTGATGCTTGCTTACAAAGCTAAAAATGGCCCTGTACCCTCCTACCTTGGAGCACTTATCACACCCTGCACTGCACCTTGCTTACTTCGGTCCTCTAGCACTGCTCGACTGGTCCCCTCGTCTCTCAGGGGATGAGAAAGGCATCTAGACTCTTCTCTGTTTTGGCTCCCAAGTGGTGAAATGAACTCCCTCTCAGTTCAAACAGCTGAGTCTCTGGCTATCTTCAAACGTGTTTAAAGACATATTAATTCTGCACTTACCCCAACTACCCCCTTTTTCTGAAAGATTATTCTTGTTTAGATTTCTTATTATTAGGAATAGATTAGGTTACTGATGTCTTAAAGCACTTTTGTAAATCGCTCTAGAAAAAGGCATCTGCTAAATACTGTACATGTAAACGTATAACCCACACACCATCAATAAGGGCTCTTTATAACTAACACACAGAACCTATAGTATAAACCTGAACATTTCACAAATTAGACCACACTTAAGTCGACTCAAACAGTGCCCGCAACCATCAGTTGCTCCAAATACTACAGAAGGATTAGTTTACAGTCACGACCACACTATGCTATAAATAGAGATATTAGTAAGCTCTGCCAGTGCTGTGTAAACACTGTAAAACATACTATGATAACTATGAGCTCAATTTGAACCTATTAGAATCTTATTTCATGAACTGGATAGACCTTTTATTGTTTCGTCATGGCACTGATTCAACAAGGTGCTGGAGACTTTCCAGATCTGTGACACTTAATTTCTGACCTCACAATACTCTACTATGGCATTCAAATCATGCTCGATCAGTACACTGTTCACAAAAGTTATGGGATATTTCATACAAAGCGTATTTGGTTTAGAGAAGAAATTAATCACATTTGCATCACAGTCAAACTGCACTCGGACCAAAAATATATAGACACCCCTTCTATTTAACGAATGCAATGATATGCACTTTGCAGATGTTGATAGTAATCTGATCAATTTGTATACATGCACTTGAGTAATCAGATAATAGGGTTTACAAGGCTCAGGAAATAATCTGATTTCTACTTTGCAACCAGCCAATAATCTCACAGAAATACGTGACCTAAACCTCAAACTTTAATATTAAATAACCAAATTCTTTATTGTCTCGAGTAGCCTAGGCTAGATACTGCATTTTGGCTTCTCCACAAAGTGTTTATTGGATGTTTGGCTGTGTTTAATCCGGGGGTTGCAGGATTCTTCGAGAAACAAAACACCACCGTCAATGAAAAAAGAACCCAAATAAAGCCAATCTGTTAGATTGAGCAGACCTGGCAACCACCTCAGTTTAGTCTTTAGAGCTTATGCGCACCCAGAAAACCAACTGAAATCAGTTAACTGGTAACATCCAGTGTTCTAGATCAGATTTGGTTTGATCATTTTGAGTGAGACTGGGCTTCCTTTCACAGAGTCCTACATTTCCTCTTAGCTCTTATTAATCAGCTGAATTACAGTGACAACATTAATCGTTAGCTTCATGCATGTACGGAATGTAATGATATTATTGTTTTAGTACATTACTGGCTGCTTTAAGCAGAAGAGCTTGGTGGTAAAGCTCTGAACTACTATGCAGTAGGTGTGAGCTTAAAGCGATCACTGTCTGGACCTCAAGGAGACAGCTAAGCTTTAGCTACACTGCTCACAAAAATAATGAAATATCCCCTAACTTTATTTGTGAATTGTAAGCAATTGTGTTTTCTCAGTGTTACTAAGTTATATCAGCACTCTGTCAGATTCAGTAACAAATCTATTATCGGGTGAGATTGGACTCTAGTTGTTAATGACTTTGCATAAAAGTTTCTGCCATCCGAGCGAGAGCCACTACGTCATTTGAGATCATGTGTATGAATTTAGGAGCCTTTTACGGTCGGAGGATCTATGCCAAGCACTGAAAGTTCGAGCAGAATTTCACCCTGAAAGATAATTCTCAACCTAAATAGACGTGTGGATCCCTCAGTATGCCCCCCTCCATCACAGAGGCATCCAGACCCTAGGGGGCAAGGCCAAGCCTGGTGTCTCATGTCCCTCGTGGGACGGTTTGTCTGCACACACCCTATACAGCAACTTGATGTGTTGCATTAATTGGATCTTAAGATTTGCACCGAGAGCAAAAGGGTGAACATAAAACAAAACGAGAGCAGGCATGTGCTGGACAGATTACTATATAATTAGTAACTCGGTGCAGGTTATAAGCCAAAATGTTATGATCGTTCACTTACTGAACAAACATGTACTGTTTAGATAAAGTCCAATTCTAAGCACATGTTAAGCTCTCAGATATGTTCTTTTAAAAGCCAAGGTGTTGCATGGGTGAGAACTTATGTGAGCTTGTGCGGTGCTTTTGGTGAGGACCGGGTGTCCTGGTAGTCCGGGGAGGATCAAACCACAAACCAGCAACAGGGTGCTAAATGAATGCAATCCTTATGTCCTTAATACACATGGTAGATATGCATTTTTTCAGTTTACAGAAACTTTTTAATGACTACAATGTATTCCAATTTTTAAGTCTCGTGCACATTTAATAATTTTCATATTTCACGTTTGATAAATCCCATGTGCTGCTACACGAATCAACATGCATTACTAGCACACTTATATGTTACACCCAACTCAACAAATGCATTTTTTTATGAACGTTACCACAAAGATAGATAACAGCTTTAATTAAATAATGTTGTCCTTTTTCTCTGTTATGAGGCACTGAGTTTTGTATTGTGTTTGTATTTTCAGCTCCTCAGAAAGAGGAAGCAGCGCCATCTGCTGGTAAGTTATTGGAACTATATTACAGGCTCTGAATGCGGGAGAACTGTAATCTGTTCATGCTAGATTTCCTTAGCTCATTTCAGTTTCTTGCATGAGAACTTACGACTTACATACAACGACGACAGGGCACTCACACACTCATATGTACACTAAGAGCACTTTAGAATCACCTATTAACCTAATGCATGTATCTGAAATGTGGGAGGAAACCAGAGTTCCCTAGGACTTGACACGCAATTACCAAACGTAAAAATATTAAAAGAACAGGTAGGTTTCGAGCAGTGAAACTTCATGAAAGAAGAAAAAGCTTCTTGAAAGAAGAAAATGTGGTGTGGAGGGGTGGAGAAAACCTGGACATGATAAAAAAAAACCCCACAAACAATGGACTTTGCATCTTTGGGAGATCATATAAAAATAGAAAAATGATGACTTAACCAAATATCTAATATGAGATTCAAACGACAGACATGAGTCAGAGGAACACTGTGGTTGTGCACCATTATAAAAGGACAAACAACACAGTAACGCTACAGAATTCACCCTGGTGATTAGAAATGCTTCTTTTAGCATTGAGCTGAAGTTGGCATGTAACCAGGTTCATTATTCTTGGAGGCAAGAGTTCAAGGCATTAAGAAAGAAGAGCAAGGTAGGAAAGGATACAGCTGAATCATGGAACAAAAATAGTTTGTGTCAAAAACAGTGTCAAGAACGTCTACAAGCTTATAGAATGAAACCCTAACCCCACTGAGGACCCACGGGTGAGCTTAAGAAAAGTCCTCAAGAGTAGATCTTGGAATCTGGACGACCTGGAAAGATGCTGGATTGAGGAAGGCCTCATATTCTGTTCTCAGTGCTGTTATACGGCAGATACCGATACATCTGGAGCCTAAAATATCTGTACATGCGTATAAAACGTTTTGAGTGTGCCCGTCTGTTCTGTTCGTCCACACCTTCCACTCGCCGACCCGTGGATTCCCAGCTGTCGTGTGTTAATTTAACGGTTTCTTGTCTGCTAATTAACCTGACCGTTTGCTTGTTGCTTCTTTTCATGCAGAGGAGGAGGATGGGACAGATGGTAAGAGAAAAAAAACGATCCAGCCGACTCACTCGACGTGTCTGTTTCCGTGCATGCGTACAAGTGTTTTGGTGATCAGCCACTTGTGAATGAGTACGCTCACGATTATTGAGTATGCATGTCCAACACTGTCACTGTTAGCTTGCACAATGTTGTGACACTCACTACAAGCCTGCACAACACAGTCACTCTGAGTGTGCGACACCCAGAAGTGTGAGCTTGCACATCACTGTGAACTTTCATCCTGAACGTGCAAGAAGTATCACTAAAGAGCCAAGCCAGTGACATCGTTGCTTATAATAATAAAAGTAAGGTGTGGTCATGACCTTATGAGATCTTATGAGTTCGTAAGGAGGAGGGGGAGGAGTTATTAAGGCGAGGGAACAACTACAACAGGAACTTAAGCTTGGATTTATATTATTTGGTGGATTTAAAAATACAGATCACCAAAAATAATCCTACAAGTTCAACCGTTCAGCAAAGTCATTTTTTTACTACTCATTACTACAAATTCACCGGTTCCTGCTTCCCTTTTTTTCAGAAAATGGTCTATAACTTTGTGGGTAGACTCGGCTGACATTGCTTTTACCTTCCTTATTTGATCGTTATGGCCGAGCCCTCGTACAGAAAATGGTAAATCTGATTGGACAGATTCCTTGGTTAATAGTAACAAAATAATATCTCCCATTACCAACCCCATCAAAATATAATAAGAAGACAGGAGTCTTTGTGACACTCAATCAGATATGTGTCCTGTAGCAACCATGAAAATGCAGAGCAGCCTTTGGAATTGGGTGATGTTTTTGATTTTACTTTAATCACTAAATACATGTTTGAATAATATATTACATATACCTGCTTGCTTCACCTCATGTAAAGGGTGTGAAGGGCCTGACTTAAATGGACTGGAATATAAGCATAAAAAATAATTTGGGGCCCAGGAACGGATTAATCCTATTAATTACTACTTATAGGGAAAGTTTTAGCAAATTGGAGCTCGGGTCACCACCTGGAACCAATTAAGTTCAACTACCACTATACTTAGGTGCAGCAACGAAGTACTAACCAGCTCTGGTGGTCCTAATCCATAGAAATGAGTTCGTGGAGAACATCATCCTCATCTTAATGATCTCATAGACACACCTTAGGTTGTGACCACGCCTTTATTTGATTAAGATGTCACCAGCATGGCTCCGCATATCAGCGCGATGTGCACGTCACTGTTCATGCGTCACACTGTTAGTGTGAGCATGCACGATATTTTAGCGTGATCTCGCGCCACGTGAAAGCGTGCAGTCACTGACTCTGGTGAGGGATCCTCTGGTCCGTCCCACTGGTTCTGACTGGTCAAATTAGGAAAAAGAATTGCTCTGGCAAAAGTCAAGCAATTGTAACATTCACCTGTTAATGAGGGCCGATGATATATCGCTGCGGTATATCATGAAATAATGACGTGTTTTATGTTGTGCTATGAGAGGAAAGTCACAGTCAGGGGTCTCACATTGCTTGGAAAAAGCTAGAGTGTTTGAAACAGGTTCAATTTAAATACATTTCAAACCAACATGCAATGGAAATGAGAGCTGTATCACAACTTGTTCTGACAATCAAGCTCACTCTTAAAATGGGGAATTGACAATCCCTGGTTCTTCATCTTATGATGGGTCATTATAGAAACATTATTTCTACCTGTCATCTGGGGGCACCCATGGTCTGCTTGCTCTACCTCAGATCCAGCCCCCAAGACCAGCACGAAACTCAGAAACTCATTAGATATTTCACAATGAAATATCCCCATTTTTTTGTACGCAATGCAGGAGTTCAGTAGTTCTGTAAGTTTTTTGTGTAACTTGATCGGTACCTAACGTATTGCCTTACTCTCTCTTTCTTTCTCTCCGGTGCAGAGTTGCCTGAGGATGGTAAGACACAAAAACCCTCTAGGCATGTATGTGTCTGAGACATATACATGGAAAAACTATGATATTGTTATTGTTATTAAGTGCAAGTGTCTTTCTCATCCAATGGCAGAATCAACGATACGCAAAGCGAGATTAATCAAAGTCAATCAAATTCACCTGCACTTATATATTTAGACCATGCAAAGATTGTAATATTGATAATGATAATAAATGGTATGGTTTCTCCCCAGATTTGGTCTGTACTATTTTCTTTTTATGAAAAGTACAAATTATTTCTTTCATTGTCTCCAAATCACAGGATTCCCTGCATAGTCCATCCAAGACAATGGGTTCATAAAGTTTTATATCCTCACACCTTTTTTTCTCCTCTTTCTCAGATCATGTGCCCGGGCAGGAATCCCAGTTGTCAGAATTAACTGGTCTCTTTGTGGAGAAACCCCAGACCACCGTCGCAGTCAAAGGTCAGAGAGAGCATCAAACCAGATTTAGGGTTTCCCAAAATTACTTTGGAAAAACCTCATATTTAACCCAGCCAGAAGAGCTTCTTCAAAATGTGCAGTAGTTACTAAAGTTCCAAAAACAGCACAAACAAATAATTTGTGTAAAAACATTTTTTTTTGATACTCATTACGTTAGATGGGTAAGCTCTATAGATATTTTAATCAGATAACAATGTTTGTATCTTAATAAAAAAAAGGTAAAAAGGTAATCTCATTATATTATAGAGGAGGTGTGAACTGAATTGAATGATGTTTGATTCTGTGATTCGTTTATTGCCAATAGGGAGAAATATAACATTTGTGGCCAAGGTCGACTCATCAAACCTGATGAGGAAACCAGCAATGAAATGGCTGAAAGGCAAGTGGCTGGATCTGGGCAGCAAAGCAGGAAAGCACCTGACATTTAAAGAAACATATGACAGGAATACCAAGGTGAGGTTATGATGCATACCTAGTTGCATATTTGTGATCTTCTGAATAAAAAGACCCGAATAAAAAGATCTAAAATGTGTTCACGTGAAGAAGGTGCGCATACGAGGGGTAAAATTTGGGTAACGTACCCCATATTTGTCCCTTTCCCAGATATATACGTATGAGATGACCATCGTGAAGGTGGTGGATGGAGATGCGGGAGGTTATCGATGTGAGGTTACGTCCAAAGACAAGTGTGACAGCTGCACATTCGACATCACTGTCGAAGGTAGAGAAGAAAATGCAACCAAAAAGGCTTTACCGTAATCTTTTAACATGCTTCTAGCAATCTGTGAACTGGTAGATTTGGGAGATTTTTGTCTGTCGTTTGTGTAAGGGCGTTTGTGACTGTCACGCTGGACTGTGGTGGCCTAGTGGTTAAGCTTCTGGACTATGGACCAGAAGGTCCAGGGTTTATATCCCACCTATGCCACAGCTGGGTCACAGCAAGGCCATTAATCCACAATTGCTTGGATTGTAAGACTGTATGAATTGTTAGTCACCCTGGATAAATGACATAAATGTAAATATCCTCCTGTTCATATTGTTCTTCACAGCTGCAGAAGAAGTGCAACAGACCAACATCCTGGAGGCATTCAAACGATCGTGAGTTCCTCTGTGATTTCATTAGCTAATCTATCAATTGATAAATCCATCTATTGATCTATCCCTCCTTGTCTGTTGAGTTTGAACGATTGTAACACCACCTGAAATTCTGTTATTGGGATGCAAAACGATGGTTTGAAGGCTTCAAAAAGTCTTTACGTAAAGGAAATATGATTAAGTAATGCATTTATTTAAAAGAGTATTTAATTAAAACAATAAACACCACCATTCGCCCTTTATCCAATTTGCTTTATAGCTGGAAATATAAGTAAACAATATAGCAAACATTAGTAAACCTTCATTAACCATGTATCTCCTTCTTGTGTAAGGGGAGATGCAGGGGAAGATGCTGGTGATCTGGACTTCAGTGGTCTCCTAAAGAAAAGGTCAGGAATTTTCATTCTAACCTCTGCTCCTTAATCTCATTTGCTCTTTTCCTTCCATCCAATTACAATTGCTTAACTTCTAAAACGTCTAAAGAAACATGTGAACATTAATGGAACGCAATCATTTTGGATCATAACTAGAGCTAATGCTTTGAATAGTGGCTAAGAGCATTCATTCAGATGGCAGGGTTCGACTGTATCATTAAGGAGTCTGTCCACTGAGTCAAATGTTTTGCGCACAAATCTCAAATGTTTTGCGCACACAATACTGATGTAGAAACAGTCAGTCCTCAAACCAACATTAAAACATGGCCACAAACTCCTCCTTTGGCTGAGGAGACAATTATAAGCCATGCCCAGACTTCCGTAATATAACTGACATTCTGCAGGATGTGGCAGAATAATTGTGGAACCTTCGCAATTCGTTTATAAAGGAGATTAGTTAAATCTATGTACCTTCCAGTGCAGTGAACGAATAATGGGATGCCATTAATTCACACAGTTGAGTTGTAGGGATGTGCATGCATTGATCTTTCAAAGGTTTTGGACTTAAATTTTGGTACAACTGATTTCTTTTAGGGAGAGGAAGCAGAAGGATGAGCCAAAGGATGAGTCGGATGTCTGGGAGATCCTGAAGAATGCGAAACCATGTGACTATGAGAAGATTGCCTTTGAGTATGGTATCACTGACCTGCGTGGGATGCTCAAGAGGCTGAAGAAGATGAAGAAGGTCGAGCCCAAAAAGAGTGATGGTAAGGAATTAGAACTCAGAGTCGTCTCATAATGATTTCACCTCAGTGCAGTTACTATTTACTATAAAAAAAAGTTTGAGTTTTATCTCTACTTTTCGATTGTTCCCTTTCCTTGTCAGCCTTCTTGAAAAAGTTGGAACCTGCATACTCAGTGGAAAAGGGAAAAAAGATTGTTATGTCTGTGGAACTAGCAGATCCAAACGCTCAGGTCAAGTGGCTGAAGAACGGACAAGAAATCAAACCCTCGGCAAAGTAAGTGGGATTAAGGTTAGGAGTTAGAGAGTGAGTTAGGGCTAGGGTTAGGACTTGAGTTAAAGTTAAGTTAAAGATTTGGGTTAAGTGTTGGGTTAAGGGTTTGTGATTGGTTAGATCAAAAGTTTGACAGTTGTTTTAGGGTGAGAATTCGAGGTTAGGATTTAGGGTAAGGGTGGGAGTTGGGGGCTAGGGTAAGAATTTAAAGTTAGGTATTGGGTAAATTTGTGAGGTAAGGGCAAAGGTTGGGGTTTTGGGCTAGGGTATGGGTTTGAGTTTAGGATTTAGTATAAGGGTGTGAGCGTTGGGCTAGGGTAAGGGTTTTAGTTTAGGATTTAGGGTAAGGGTGTAAGTTTTGGGCTAGGGTAAGGGTTTTAATTTAGGATTTAGGGTAAGGGTGTAAGTTTTAGGCTAGGGTAAGGGTTTTAGTTTAGGATTTAGGCTAAGGGTGTAAGTTTTGGGCTAGGGTAAGGGTTTTAGTTTAGGATTTAGGGTAAGGGTGTAAGTTTTGGGCTAGGGTAAGGGTTTTAGTTTAGGATTTAGGGTAAGGGTGTACGTTTTGGGCTAATGCGTGTTAGGGTAATTGGTTTGTGTCTGTGACTGTGGGTGTGTGTGTGTTACGATGGATTGGCGGGTAGGCACCAGCTGGCCTGAGACCCTGTATGGATTAAGCGGAAGATAATGGATGGATGGCGAAATCCAATAGCTGAATCCAGCACATGTCCTACAAATAAACTACTGGATATGTTTTTAGTTTTTGTGCTTCATTTTAGGTACGTGTTTGAGAGTGTAGGGGGTATCCGCAAGCTCACCATAAACAAGTGCACACTCTCCGATGATGCTGCGTATGAGTGTGTGGTCGGCGAGGAAAAGTGTTTTACGGAGATCTTTGTACAAGGTGAATGAATCATCATTATCATCCGAAACCCTTTTGTCTGTATTATCATTTACCCTTAAAGGCCACATACATAAGGTACCAATTGTATCCTGTATCCTCTCCAACTGTATTCTGTCTTACTGTTCCTTAACTTTAGGTAATGTCCAAAAAAACAAAGACTGCTCACCTACTTTAATTCCAGTTCTTCCAAAGAACCTTTATAGTGATCTCTGTCTAAATCCGACGAGCAAACCTCAGTGCACAGAAAAAAGCCTAACCTAAACTAAAAACTGAACCCCCTAAGAGTCATGACAAAGCTCTGAAAGGACTGGTTCGTCCAAATATGAATGTACAGGATGCGGGTCCCAATCACAGGAATCTGCCACTGCTTGGACCTGGAGCTAAATCCTTCTTCTTCAACTGTGATGTATCTCAGAGGATGTCTGAGTTGAAGAAGCAGGAGATGAATTCCTTTGTAATCAGCACACATTTACAGTGTACTGATAATTGATTTCACACTGAACCGAAGATACAAATACACATATGGTGTGGGTTTTACAGAAACAGCCTTTCAAGAAAAAGTGGCATCAGGAATGGCATCACTGGATCCATGAACCTACTGCCCCCTATTGGATGATCTCTTTGTGATCATGATGTTTGTGGTTGCAGAGCCTCCGGTGACTATCACCAAACTGCTGGATGACATCCATGTGGTGGTCGGGGAAAAAGTGGAGTTTGAGGTGGAGGTATCTGAGGAGGGAGCCAGCGTTAAATGGTGAAAATCAAGGATGAATATATATATATTGTATATATATATATATATATGTATATATATATACATATGTATATATATATACATATGTATATATATATATACATACACAATCGAATCCGGTTAATTGGACCACTGGTTAATGGGACCAGCCGCTTCGGACCAAATCCTAAAGTACAGAAACAAATCTTATTATATACGTGTAATGTTATTTGCTTATTTGGACCAAAATTCCACTTAATCGGATCGCGATCAGTGATTTATGGGAGGATTCCTGTGTTCTCCGGAAGAATTTATGCTTTTATGAAAGGTCAGGAAATCCGAAAAAGCTGCAAAACGAGCGGCAGGTGAACACAAACACCATTTTTTTCCCCACAACGAAGCACCCAGTAGCCAGCAGCGTGGTTATTGGATGCATCTACATCTCTGCTTTTCGGCGAATTGAAGTCAAGTGTAAACACGAGTGTCCAGCAACACGTGCAAGGAATTCCATCAGAACGCTTTAGTCAGTGAACTGTGTGTGTCGTGTCTCCCCTGCCAAAATGCCACAGCGGGACTTAACGTTAGCTGAAAAAATGGTTTCCTGGATAAGCTCAAGCAACAACCATCAAACTCTAGTCAGTGTCGATTGGTGGAAATTACCGGCTTGGCAAAGACGACAATTTCGCTTTTCAATGAACAAAGTTTGTAAGCAACAGTAGTTCTTGTTTGTACGTTCGCTATACGTGTAAATTGCACAATAAAG
>JAVSBV010023906.1:0-11950 GCA_033117975.1 Parotocinclus spilosoma | reverse complement strand
ATAACGATCCATAACGACCAATAATGACCAATAACGATCCATACCAACCAATAACGATCCATAACGATCAATAACGACCAATAACGATCCATACCAACCAATAACGATCCATAACGACCAATAATGACCAATAACGATCCATACCAACCAATAACGACCAATAACGATCCATACCAACCAATAACGATCCATAACGATCAATAACGATCCATAACGATCAATAACGATCCATAACGATCCATACCAACCAATAACGATCCATAACGACCAATAACGATCCATAACGACCAATAATGACCAATAACGATCCATACCAACCAATAACGATCCATAACGATCAATAACGATCCATACCAACCAATACCGATCCATAACGATCCATAACGACCAATAACGATCCATAACGACCAATAACGATCCATAACGATCCATCACGATCCATAACGACCAATAGCGATCCATAACGACCACTCCCCATTTTAGTACCGAACATCCACGTGCATAAACGCCATCCCATAATAATAATAGGCATTTAAAAAAATACATCAGTAACAGAAATCTTTTTTTTCCCGAAGCGTGCCCTCTGATCCTCCTCCCCTCCCTCAGATACGGCAGGCAGTGTCCAGATTCCTATTGATCTAGTGCTGGTTTAACTGGTAAGAGCACATGGACTTGTTACTGGTTATTAACCTATTCATAAAAAAATCGATTTCATTTGCACAAGCTCCCTGGTTAACCTGGTTAACTTACACAAGCCAAATCTTACTGGTTAATCTGGCTGAGGGTGACGTAAGGGCTTACTGGGTAATCTGGTTTTCATCCAATGGTTACTGGTTAATCTGTTGACCCACAGAGGCTTACTGGTTAATCTGGTTGATTTTAAAAGGCTTACAGTTTCTTCTAGTTAACTAACCAAAGCTAACTGGTTAATCTGGTTTGACCTGCAATCACTCACTGGTTAACCTGGTTAATATGAAAAGTCTTACTGGTTAATCTGGTTGACCTGCAATGACTTACTGGTTAATCAGGTTGATATGCAAAGTCTTACTGGTTAATCTGGTTTGACCTGCAATCACTTACTGGTTAATCTGGTTGATACGTAAAGGCTTACTGGCTAATTTGGTTGACCTACAATGACTTACTGGTTAATCTGGTTAACCTGGTTGATATGTAAAGGCTTACCGGTTAATCTGGTTAATATATAAAGGCTTACTGGTTAATATGGTTGATATATAATGGCCTACTGGTTAATCTGGTTGACCTACAATCCCTTACTGGTTAACCTGTTGATATATAAAGGCTTACTGGTTAATTTGGTTGATATATAAAGGTTTACTGGTAATCTGGTTGACCTGAAATCATTTACTTGTTAGTTCCATCTAGTTCACAGCCAAAGTTTCTCACAAAGGCTTACTGGTTAATTTGGCTCACAAACAAAAACATCCTGGTTAATCTGGTAAATTATCAAAGAAGGCTGCTAGTGAATTTGATTAACGTAACAGATTACTGTCCAGCAAAACCTTATTGATCTATTTACAGTAATTCACCATAAAAAGCTTACTGGTGAATGGAGAAAAGCTTGCTTAACCATTAAGGCTTCACTGGTTAATCTAAGAAATGTGTTCTTACCAGTTAAACCAGCACCAGATCTGGTCCTGTACTGGTCTTTGCCGTTCTCACTGTTCTAAGCCATGTTTGGGTCGTGAGGTGAAACGCAGGCTAGCCATCTGGGCTGATCAGGTGACCGATCAAATTGCGTTAATGGTAACGGAGGCCGAATCGGTGATGGAGACGCAGGTGGAGGAGAGTGAATTAAAAAACAACAGGCTTCTGTTTATTTTTATTCTTTAATCACCGTTTGTCCCGGACAGGGTCGCACTGGGTGGGCACCTGGCCGCCCCTCCCTCAGCGTCAAAATCAGGTTTATTTCTACAGAAATAGATATTTCCTATTTTAGATCATTTTGGACCAAGACTTGAAAAAGGGACCGGACCCTTTGCAAATGTATACAAAGCCCGTCTCGGACTGGAGGGGGCGCTGGTGAGCACCAGATGATCGCAGGGTATTCGTGGCTCCATGCCCCCAGACCAGGACAGACGGCACCGCCGAAAAAGTATAGAGTGTAAGTGTAATTGTAACGAGTAACGCTAAATGAATAAACGATCTGTTTATCTTTCCTTTTGTTCCTCCTCTTTATGCCAATTCAGCACTTTGTGAATTTCCGCCAGTGAAATTAAGGAGCCGCTGTGCTAGTAAAAGGTTAATGAATGCTATTTCTGCCTTGGCACCGTCGCCCGGGAGAACCGAACCCTTCAGGGCAGAACCTTCTCGACCCGAGAATAAACACACCGAGCTTCAGCAGTGTCTCCCCAAAGCTCGCCTTCTATTCCTGTCTGCCGGGCTCGATTCCAGTAACACCACGTATCAGAGCGTACAGCAGTGTGTGTGTGTGTGTGTGTGTGTGTGTGTGTGTGATGCCAACACTCACTTACAGTCCAGTGTAAAACACGAGGATATGAATCCCATTCAGACGCCGGCCTTAATTACCTACAATAAAATTATTATTTCATTCTGATAAATACTACCAAATAAACGGATTATTCGTAAGCGTTTTCTGTTTTGACTTCTATTCTGCGCTTTTACATTTTTTTTCTTGGTTTTTTATTTTTTATTTTAATGATACGCCTTCTTTTGAACTGCCAAACCCCGTATTAATGATATAGTCACTTATTTATTTTAGGAAATCTTTCTTCATTAACTTGAATTATTTGAAGACGTGTTCCTTTATTAAATCAGGTGATTTATTCAAATAAATAAATAAATAAAAAATAAAAAAACTTAATTTATTTTCTTTATTTTCTCACATTTTCTTTATTTTGTTTTCTTTTCAGTAAAATCTTACAGATTGATTAATAATAGTCACTCTAAACATTTTTCTGCTTTTTAAAAAAAGACAGAGAGAGAGAGACAGAGAGAGACAGAGAGAGAGAGAGACAGAGACAGAGACAGAGAGAGACAGAGAGAGAGAGACAGAGAGAGAGAGAGAGAGAGAGACAGAGAGAGAGAGAGAGAGAGAGAGAGAGAGAGAGACTCTTTCCTTTTTCCCCTGTAATAAAGAAGAAATGATAAAGCATTATTCTCCTCCAAAACACCAAACAGAAAGCAGTCACACAATCACACGAGTCCGTCCTCTTCTTCTCCCCTGTATTTTCGGCCAGGCGTCTCTCTCTCTCACCCGGCACCGTCCTGGACTCGTGAGTAACCCCCCCCCCCCCTTATTATCACAACGACTAAAACATGAAACAAACAAACAAAAGAAAAGAAAGAATGAAAAAAGAAAGAAAAAAAAGAAAGACCAGAAAGAAAACGGAACTACAAATAGAGAAACAAAGCAACAAAGAGAGAAAAAAAGTTTAAGTGTAACAAAAAATACAGATGAGAGAAAAGTAAAGAAAAACAATTAACAGGCAAGAAAAAACAATAAGAAAAGTAAAGATAACAAGATAAGATGAAAGAAAACAAAAACAAAAAGCAGACAAAAAGCACAATAGATGGAAACAAAGCAAGAAAAATGCAGAAAAAACAATGGTGGAATGTGTCTGAGGGAGAGGAGGAAAGAGGGAGGATCACTTCCCCCCATTCTCAAGGGCAACCCCTGGTGGCCATAGGAAAAGTCAAAAAGAATAAGAACATGAAAAGAATAGAAAGAGCAAGGCAAGAAAGGCAGAAAGAAAGAAGAAAACTGAAAAAAGGAAAAAAAACCAGAAAGAAAGAAAGAAACAAACAAAAAAAAAAGAAAAAAAGAAAGAGCAAAAGAAAGAAAGAAAGAAAAAAAGGAAAGAAAAAGACAAAAAAAAAAAGAAAGAAAGAAAGAACAGAAAGAAAAAAAGAGAGAAAGAAAGAAAGACCAGAAAGAAAACGGAACTACAAATAGAGAAACAAAGCAACAAAGAGAGAAAAAAAGTTTAAGATTGACAAAAATCGAAATAAAAAAATCAAGTTACTAGAATTACAGATGAGAGAAAAGTAAAGAAAAACAATAAACAGGCAAAAAAAAACAATAAGAAAAGTAAAGATAACAAGGTGAGATGAAAGAAAACAAAAACAAAAAGCAGACAAAAAGAACAATAGATGGAAACAAAGCAAGAAAAATGAAGAAAGAACAAATAAAAGATAAAAGAAAAAAAAAATCAGAAGAAAAGTTGTTTGATAAAACACACACACACACACACACACACACACACACACACACTATTTTTACCGTACCCTTGTCCATTTCCCCTCCCGGTTCTCCCCGGTTGAATCTCTGACAGCAGGCCTGTTATTTTTTATTTTTATTTTTACTGCCTGCCTCTGGCCCCCTGACTCCATATATATATTTCACCCTCCAGCCCCCCAACAAGAGACGTCTGGACAAAAAGAGGTGACACATAAAGGCGTAGCGACACACTCCTGTACCAACGTCAAAAAGAAAAAAAAAAAGAAAGAAAGACAGGAAAACAGAGAGAGAACAAAACACAATAAAAATGGAATAAAATAACTCAAACCATACAAAACAACCAAAAGAAAAAGAAAGAAAAAAAAAGAGAAAGAAAGAAATAATAGAAAGAAAGAAAGAAAGAAGCAAACAAACAAAAAGAGAAAAAGGCAGAAGTAAAGAAAGAAAATACAAAGAAAAAAAATAGAAACAAAGCGAGAAAAAAAATAAATACAAAAATAATAAAGAAGACATGGATAATAAAAGAAGGACCGACAGAAAGAAACAAACAAAAGCTACAAATAGAGAAACAAAGCAACAATAAAGGCAGAAAGAAAGAAAGAAAAAAGAGAGAAAGCAGGAATGAAAAAACAAAATGATTGACATAAAAGAAAAACAAAAATGACAAGTTATTAATAAATACATAAATTCATGATAATGTGCTGCGACTAAAAAAGAAAACAAATGAAAGAAAGAAAAATAAAGAAAGAAAAAAATTAAAAAGAAAGAAAGAAAGAATAAAGAAGGAAAGAAAGAAAAGAAATAGATAAAGAAAGAAAAAAGAAGAAAGAAAGAAAAAAAGAAAGAAAGAAAGAAGGTAAGAAATAAAGAAAGAAAAAAGAAAGAAAGGAAGGAAGAAAAAAAGAAAGAAAGAAAGAAAGAAAGAAAGACAAAAAAAAGTCAGAAAAAAGAAAGACAGAAAAAGAAAGAAAAAAGAAAGAAAGGAAGGAAGGAAGAAAAAAATAAGAAAGAATAAAGAAAGAAAGAAAGACAAAGAAAGAAAGACAAAGAAAGAAATAATATTAAATAATACACATTTTTTATGACTGGCTGAAAGTTAAAGCCTTTGTTATAAACAACTGTCCTCCTGCCTTTCAACGACTAATCACCATGGAAACGCCGTCACCGTAGTTACCTGGTACACATTTACAGCCTTAATTTTAACTACAAAACCCCTAAAAAATATATCTATATTTTAAAAATTGATAAAAAGAGAGGGAAGAAGAAAAAAAAGAAACAAAAACAGACTGAAAGAAAGTCATGATAAAAAAAGAAAGTCAAACAAAGAAACAAACAAAGAAAAAAACAAAGAAAAGAAAGAAAGAAAGAAAAAGAAAGAAAGAAAGAAAGACAGAAAAATATATACACACATATAAACACTAATACACTTACTTACAGTAAGCAGTATTTTACATTGTGCAATATTTTCCCCTAGCCATGTGCAATAAATTCTTACAAGTTTTAGCATTTCTTTTAGCATTTAGCATTTGTATTGTATATATATTGTTGTCTATTTTTTGTACTGAGTGCCTTCCTATCCCACTGTAACACAGTGAATTTCCCCACTGTGGGACTAATAAAGGACTTAAAATAAAAGGACTTTTATCTCTTAAAAGAAAAGAAAGAAAGAAAGAAAGAAAGAAAGAAAGAAAGAAAGACAGAAAAAGGAAAGAAAGAAAAAAAGAAAGAAAGAAAAAGAAAGAAAGACAAAAAAAGGAAAGAAAGAAAAAAAGAAAGAAAGAAAGATAAAGAAAGAAAGACAGAAAAAGAAAAGAAAGAAAGAAAGAAAGAAAGAAAGAAGAAAGAAAGAAAGAAAAAGAAAGAAAGACAGAAAAAGGAAAGAAAGAAAAAAAGAAAGAAAGAAAGAAAAAGAAAGAAAGACAGAAAAAGAAAAGAAAAAAAGAAAGAAAGAAAGAAAGATAGAAAAAAAGATAGAAAGAAAGAAAGAAAGAAAGAAAAAGAAAGAAAGACAGAAAAAGGAAAGAAATAAAGAAAGAAAGAAAGAAAAAAAGAAAGAAAGAAAGAAAGGAGAGAAAGAAAGAAAGAAAGAAAGAAAGAAAGAAAAAAGAAAGAAAAAAGAAAGAAAGAAAGAAAGGAGAGAAAGAAAGAAAGAAAGAAAGAAAGAAAGAAAAAGAAAAAAAGACAGAAAAAAGAAAGAAAGAAAGAAAGAAAGAAAGAAAGAAAAAGAAAGAAAGACAGAAAAAGGAAAGAAAGAAAGAAAGACAAAAACAAAAAAAGTAAGGGAAAAAAGGAAGGAAAGAAAGAAAGAAAGATTTATAGAAAAGAGAAACAAAAAGAAGCAGGTAAGTAAGAAGGAATAAATAAGTTTAAAGGAAAAATATTATCAAAAGAAACAGAGAAAGAAGTTAAAGGATAGAAAAGTGATGTAAAATAGTCATAATAATAATAATTTTAGGAAAGTATAATATTGTGAAGCTGCTTTGAGACGATGCTACGTTATAAAAGGCGCTATAGAAATAAACTTCAATTGAATTGAAATGAGAGTGATAATATAAAATAAATAAAAAATAAATCAGAATTGAATAAAAGATTAAGAATACAAAAAAAAAGAAAAAACACCGATCAGATATCCTGCTTTTTTTTACAGAGGTTTTGTTTTGTTTTCTAGTTTTTTTTTGTTTTTTTTTAAAGTCGAGTACCGGGCTGTAATCGCTAAATTCTTGACTGACAGTCTGTTTTTAGCGTCGCCGTGTTTTTGGCGGCGTGTCGTGTCATTTCGAGGCCCCTCTCGCCAGACCCGGGACCCCCCGCTGTAAATGGTTCGGTCCTGTCCCTCAGCACTCGTTATTTCTACCTTATTTTGATTTTTGTTGGGAGCACTTTGGCTGGTCGATTAGCTCAGGTCAGAGAACACGGGAACTTCAATTTAAAAACTCCACAACAACAACAAAAACAACAAAAAATAAATCAATAAAAAAAAGAACCAGGCCTTCTCTAACAGAAAAAGGAAAGAATGATGGACGTTTAATTAAAAACATTATTAAAAATGATAAAGAAGAATTACACAGGTTAAAGAGAGTGATGTGTTAAAAAATACCCAAATTCAATTCAATTTAAGTTACAGAATGTTCAAAAGAAAGGGGAGTAAAAAAAAGAGGGAAAAAAAGGAAAAAAACAAATAACAAAAGGGGAAGAAAGAAATAAGGAAAATAAATTTAATTAATTAATAAAAGGAAAGAAAACGTTAAAAAAAATGAAGCAATGGTAAAAAGAACAAAAATATGAAAGGGTGTGAAAATAAGAAATAAATAAAGGGTGAAATAACAAATAAAAAAGAGAGATTAAAAGGGGATTTTTAGAAAAAGAAAGAAAGGACTTGGAGACAGAAACACAGACAAGATTTAAAAAAAAAACGGAAAGCCAAAGGTAAAACTGAAATGAATAATGAAAAAAAATAAATTATTAAAAAGAAATATATTAGAGAAAGACAAAACAAAGAAAAACACAATCTAAATGAATAAAATAAATAAATAGAGGAACAATCTGTACATAAAGAAAAAAAATACTAAATGAAAATAATTATAGGATTATGTAAAAAGGAAATAAAAAAGAAAGACAGAAAGGAAAGAAAGAAAGAATAACAGAATAGAAAAAAATATAAAAAAGGGAAAGGAGAAAGACAAAAAATAAAAGTTGGAAAAAAAGAACAGAGTAAAGCTTGAAAGACAAAAAGAAAATTTAAAAAAGTCAAAAAATGGGGACTAAGTAAATTAAAATAAAAAAAGAAAGAAAGAAAATGGAGAAAGGAAAAAAAAAGAAAGAAAGAAAGAAAATGGATGAAGGAAAAAGGAAAAAAGAAAGAAAGAAAGAAAATGGAGGAAGGAAAAAAGGATTTAAAAAAAATATCAAAGCAAAAAAAATGAGAGAAAAAAGAAAATCATTAAAAAAAGGGAAAAAAGACACAAGGATGGAACTAAAGGAAACAAAAATATACAAAAGGAAAGAAGTGATTAAAAGAAATAATACAGCCATATTTTTTGGGGAAAAAAAGAAAGCACTTAGAGACGGAAACACAGACAAGATAAAAGAAAAACGGAAAGGAAGGAATTAAGAAAAGCGAGGGAAAAGAAAAACAATGAAATTAAGCAAACAGTTCTAAAAAGGAAAAGAAAATAGAAATAGCAATTTTAAGATAAGTAAATAAATAAATAAATAAAGACAGTAAGAAATTAGGAAAGAAAGAAAGAAGGAAAAATCAACAAAAAAAAGAAATAAGAAGCGATTAAAAGAAAGAACATTATTAAAACTAAACATAAGAAAAATCTAAGATAACGTGTACGGATTATTCCCAAACTCTCTTTGTTTTTAAATAAATACTAGTAAAATAACACAAATAAAATAAATATATATATTTTTTAACAGAACTTTGTACTAATCTGCGTAAAACATAAAAAAACATTTAAAAAACATAACATGCTGATAATAATGATAAGTAAATAAATAATCATTAAGTTTAATCAAAGGATCTATTTTTATATTTTTGTTTATTTAAAGAAGTTGAGATTAGAGACGCTGAGGAGTAAAAAATAAAAGACAGAAAGAATAAATATTAGTGAAAAAAAATAAAGAAAGAAGTGAAAGAACTAAACAGCTTGTGGCCAGGTTTTGACTGAGTGTGTGTGTTTGTGTGTGTGTGTGTGTGTGTGTGTGTGTGTGTGTGTGTGTGTGTGTGTGTGTGTGTGCATTGTTTAAAGCTCTTTTGGGGCGTTTTTGTTTTCTCTCTTTGTCTCATGTTTGATGGGGATAATATTTTCAAAAGCAAAGCAAAAATTCAAAAATGATAAGTCATGAATAAATAATAAGACGACAAAGCGTTGTGAAGGAAGTGTCGGCCCGAGGTCAAAAAGATCAAATATCAAATAAAATACGTCAAGCCAAGAAAGAGAGAGAAAAAGAAAACGTTCAGTCCTCTTTTCTTTAATCCCTTTTTTTTTTTTTTTTTTTTTTTAAAAAAAGAAAGAAAGAAAATGAAGGAAGGGAAAAAAAGAAAGAAAAAAAGAAAGAAAGAAAGAAAGAAAGAAAGAAAGAAAGAAAGAAAGAAAGAAAGAAATTGAAGGAAGAAAAAAAGAAAGAAAGAAAGAAAATGAAAAAAATGGAGGAAGAAAAAAAAGAAAGAAAGAAAATGAAGGAAGAAAAAAAGAAAGAAAAAAAGAAAGAAAGAAAATGAAGGAAGGAAAAAATAAAGAAAGAAAGAAAGAAAGAAAGAAAGAAAGAAAGAAAAAAAATGAAGGAAGAAAAGAGAAAGAAAAAAAGAAAGAAAGAAAAGGAAGGAAGGAAAAAATAAAGAAAGAAAGAAAGAAAGAAAGAAAGAAAGAAAGAAAATGAAGGAAGGAAAAAAGAAAGAAAGAAAATGAAGGAAGAAAAAAAGAAAGAAAGAAAGAAAATAAAGGAAGGAAAAAAGAAAGAAAGAAAGAAAGAAAGAAAGAAAGAAAGAAAGAAAGAAAAAAAATGAAGAAAATGGAGGAAGAAAAAAAAAGAAAGAAAGAAAATGAAGGAAGAAAAAAAGAAAGAAAAAAGAAAGAAAGAAAATGAAGGAAGGAAAAAATAAATAAAGAAAGAAAGAAAGAAAGTAAGAAAATGAAGGAAGGAAAAAAGAAAGAAAGAAAATGAAGGAAGAAAAAAAGAAAGAAAAAAGAAAGAAAGAAAATGAAGAAAGAAAGAAAGAAAGAAAGAAAGAAAGAAAGAAAGAAAGAAAGAAAAGAAAATGAAGGAAGGAAAAAAAGGAAGAAAGAAAGAAAGAAAAGAAAATGAGGGAAGGAAAAAAAAGAAAGAAAGAAAGAAAGAAAGAGAAAAAAAGAAAGAGAAAATAAGAAAATGAAGGAAGGAAAAAAAAGAAAGAAAGAAAGAAAGAAAGAAAGAGAAAAAAAGAAAGAGAAAATAAGATAATGAAGGAAGGAAAATAGAAAGAAAGATCGAAATGAAAGAAAGAAAATAAGAAAATGGAGGAAGAAAAAAAGAAAGAAAGAAAGAAAAAAAAATAAAGGAAGGAAAAACGAAAGAAAGAGAAAAGAAAGAAAGAGAAAATAAGAAAATGGAGGAAGGAAAAAAGGTTTTTAAGGTTTTGTTTTTTAAGCTGCTGATCAGTAATAAGAGAAGACGAGAGTGTTATCAGTTACACTGTACAGGGAACCAATCACAAATAAATAGGTTTGTTTTTATTTTATTTTAAAAGGTCAAATCAAATTAAAAGGAAATAAAAGAAATATGGAAAGATATAGAGAAAAAAAGAACAAAATCTGGAGAGAAAATGATTCAAATCAAAGGAAAGAGGAAAAATAGAACAAAAAAAAAGAAAGGACAAAACACATGAACGAATGAAAAGAAAACGAGCAAAGACAGAATGAAAAGGAAAGGGAAGAATAAAAAGATAAAATATAAAAAATATAAACAATAAATGAAGAAAAAGAGAAATAAATTAAAGAAAACACAAATAATTAAAATTAAAATATTAAAGAAAAAAGGAAAGAAAGATGAATAAAGAAGAATTACAAAAGAGGGGTAATAAGAATGAGCAAAAAGTAAAATAATTTAAAAGAAAGAAAAAGAAAGAAACAGATAAAGATACTGAATACTAAAAAACAAAAATAAAGGAAGAAAGACAGAAGGAAACATATTTTTAAAAAAAGCAATAAATACAAAAAATATTAAAATAAAAACAAAATAAATAAGCTAAATAAATCAAGAAATTAAATAAATCTTTTTAAAATTTTATATATATTTTTTTTTAATTAGAAAAGCAATAAATGATAATCAGATAGACAGGAATTAAATACAGAAAAAATATATTTAAAAAAAATATATAGAATAATAAAGAAGGAGAAAGAAAGGAAAAAATAATGTTAAAAAAAGACTAAAATACGAAATAAAGAAGACAAAAAAGAAAATAAATAAAACGAAAGGACAGAGAAATAAATTATAAAAAAAGAAAAAGAAAGACGCAGTGATGTAAAATAATATTAAATGTAGAAAAAATAAAAAATAGAATACAGTCAAAGGTAAAACTGAAATAAATGAATGAAAAAAAACATTAAAAAGAAATATATTAGAAAAAGATAAAACAAAGAAAACAACAAAATATAAATGAATCAAATAAATAAATACAGAGAGAAACAATCTGTAATTAAAGAAAAAAAGACAAAATGAAAATAATTATAGGATTATGTAAAAAGGAAATAAAAAAGAAAGACAGAAAGGAAAGAAAGGATGAATAACAGAATAGAAAAAAAGAAATAAAAGGAAAATAAAAGAAAGAAAATGAAAGAATGAAAGAAATACCTACTGAAAGATTAAATAAAGAAGAATAACAAAAAAAACGAATTTAAATAAAGCGAAAACAATTTTAAGAGAGAAAAAAATAAACAAACTAAAAAAAAATACTAAATTATAGAAATAATCATAAATAAATAAAGACAGAACAAATAAGAAAGAAAACAGAAATACAGAAAAAAAAACTAAAAAAAATAAAGATTAAACTAAAGCAAGAAAATAAATAACATATTTTTTAAAAAACAATGAGATTAAGGAAAACAAAATAAATAAGAAAGACGGAAGGAAAAAAAGAAGAAAAAAATATGAAAAAGAAAATAATGAAAGAAAACAAAAAGACCTTTAATGTGCGTGTGTGTGTGTGTGTGTGTGTGTGTGTGTGTGTGTGTGTGTGTGTGTGTGTGT
>JAVSBV010023895.1:0-11951 GCA_033117975.1 Parotocinclus spilosoma | reverse complement strand
TAGCATCAATTTCAATCTCAGCACCCCAAAATTAGTTAAGAACAACTGGTTTGATGCCCGAAACATTTTGGCTGTTATTATTAATAACCAGTGTTATTATGGAGTGAAGTGCTGAAGAACTGCTCTATAATGGTTTGCTGGATTAAAATGCAGGGACAGTGTTTCAAGGTCAAGTCAGTGAGTCAACAATAACTGTTGTTTGGGTTAAATATCATCAGCATTACTGAATATTGGTATGTCTAGTTATGAGTGTTGTAGCAGTATTTATTTGAAAAATCCAAAGTATTTCATACATGTTGCTTTCTTCTCTAAAAGTTTTTTTTAATTTTTTTGTTGTGGTTACCTAAAGAGGATAATGGCAGTTGTTTTTACAGTTTAAGTTTTTGCAGATAATTCATGGAGTCGGAGTACAAAACATTATGTACTCTCAGCATCATGTGTCAGTAGCTCTTGTCCTCTATAATATTTTTGAACTTCCAGTTAGAACGGTTTCGGAGGAAAAATTGTATATAATTTTTTCTTTAAGCACATTTAGTACTGTCACCCATACATTTATATGTATTTATAAGTAATAAACACCAATTTTTTAAGTAATAAAATGTATCAAACAATTATTAGGTTACTGTAGATACAATATACAAGGTATATCCATTTCTGATTTTAAAATCCATTAACTCCCAAAGCCTTTTTTCTCACTGAACCATATACCAATGTGCGTTCAAACAGATAGCAGGTGCATGCTGTTAAAATGTACAACTAACTCTCAGGAGATAATTATTTACCAGAGTTTAAAAGTAATAAAAAAAACCTGTGGCTTTCCTGTCTAATAGGTCAGGAAAAGCTTAGGGCTGACTTCATTTCCACCTCCAAAGAGTCCTCTGTGACTGTCTTTAAGCATTCATATCAGCTTGCCCTAGGTTCCATATCTACTCCTCAGTCAGCCCTGAGCATAACACAGCCACTGTCTTCCTCTTGAGATCCAGCATGTTGATGTCAGAAAACCTGCAATGATGTCATTACTAAAATAATGTGAGTAAGTCTGAGCTAGTGTGTGCGGTGTATTGCCAAAAGGATGTACTGACTCAATATGATTCACCTCTTAAAAAATAATCTTCATTTGTAAACATACAGTTAACACAGGTGGGCAGAGAGTAAATTCATGAATAAGTACATGTCACAAACTACAGGGTAACTCATTTGTGTTATACAACCACCTTATGGTTGTACAGAACACAAGATAAGCATATCAGTGTACTGACTAATTCATCCATTTATTTATTCAACTTTGGTAAGTGCATTACCCTCTCTGTGTTACTGTCCACAAACAGTAATAAGAGCTCTGATTTAAACCCTAGACCTGGAATTATGTGGCATAAACACTACCTCCTGAGTGCTGCCACCAATCCCATTTTTTCCAAAATGTAACCATTATCAAAGCCGATAATAACCTAGTCACCAAACCAACTTTCTTCAAGTTAGTTAAGCAAAAGCATGATGGTAGGCTGTTTTAATGTTTCTTTCAGGAGTTCATGTGCTATTTTGTGTTGAATGATTAAACTTCACAAGAGATGGTTTCATAAATATATTAGAGCAATAGGATTTACTGACAAAGTTCTGAATCACTAACCAACAGTAATATCTGAACAGACATCACCAAGGGTCTAGGAAACATGAATCGCCCAATATATTGTCCTTATACACCTGCTGCCTGGAGCCTAATTTAATAGCGCCATCTTAAATGACAGTTGAGATACTTGACTAATGAAGACAAACTCACTTGTGTTTGTAATACAATCTGAAGCAAAAGGAGGGAAAAAAAACAAAGAAAACGAGGGAGACGGGGAGGGAGGGAGGGCCATGCACACACGCTTAGTGTTTAACTGCTCTGATTCAGCAGGAAGAGGGAAAAAGAGAGGGAAAACACAAACATGCAAAAGTACGTTCACAGACAACAATGGCTCACCTATGACTTTTAATGTTAAAAGCAGATCTCCTTTTAAAATTTACTGCAAAAAAAGCATCAGCTCTACTTATCCTACATTTTTTTCTCGCTCATAAATCAAGTCCAAAATGAGCACTAGCACAGTATTACTCAGACACTTTGTGTGCACAGGTGTCTGTTTTGAACTTCTGTGATCTTTTCATGTTCAGTTAACTTTGAGACTAATGCGAGTCATCACTGAGAGTACATCAAAAGTTTATTTAACATATTTATCGATGAGAGCTATTCGTTGCTATTTGACCATTTAGTCATTGAGTCACATACCAATCAGTAACATTTTAAAGATTGTTAAATAACGTTTGCTTTTATTTTTATAATGTGAAATCAACCTACAAAATTAAAAAAGTAAGTTATCTAAAGGTCACATTTCAGAGAAAGACCATTTGATTGTAAAGCTTTTATAGAATGAGTGAGGAGAATCCATTTGAATCAGATTCCCCACTTCAGTAAATGGAAATTCCCTTAGACAGCAATCTCAGAACCATATACCACCAAGAGGCCTAATATAGTTCTCCTAACACAGGTTTACTCATTTGCTTGGTATGTATCACATGTGCAACTTTCCAGCTAAGACTAGAAAAAAGAGCATACTATTATGGCGATTCTTGTTATTGACTCTAGGTTTGAATGTTTAATTGGATGTTGACCTTTCAATAAATACATGAAAAGTGTATTGTGGAAATGCATTGTTTGTGTGTGTGGGGTGGCTTGTGGATAGGGGGGACTGAATGGGTACAGTTTCACTGTAGTGTTCATCTCTGCAAGGAAATGCCCAACCATGTAAATTTAATTTGGTGTGTGATTTCAGTAACAGCTTAATCCTCGGGGCAACCACAGGGCCCTTAAATAAAGGTACAACAAGGTCACAGACTGCTTGGAAGTGGTGCTGGAGGCCTTTAGAAATCGCTGTATTTCTGCATAATAATGATTTAAAACAGATTTCAAATGTCCAAATCTCTTTGGTTTGGAGGAATTAAATGTTCAATAACTAAATGACCAAGTATAATCTTGTTATATTTATTTTAACTGTTTTCTCTTAATCTAATTTAATGATTGATAATCTTAAAATGTTACAATGTTTAAGTCATATTTATGCAGAAGCATTGTAGTTCTAGGCATTTTATCTTTTAAAACAATGAAGAAGTACCATTTGACTAAAATTTAGTAATAAATGACAATATTATGATTTAAACTTTATTAATAACTGAATACAACAATAGTTAAACTTAGAGTACAACAGCTCAGTAAATCTGTATTATTATTATTATTATTATTATTATTATTATTATTATTATTATTATTATTATTAATAATCCTGGCTATGTATGCTCTTTAGCTGACCTCTTTTTGTTTTGTTGTTTTTTTTTCTACATCTGTGCATGTGCATAACCACAGCAGAATGATGAGAAACCACTGTAGATGCCATTATACCAAGTGGCATTTTATCGTAGTAAATAGTTCAGTACACACTAAGTGCATTTACAGTCAGCTTCAGAATTACTGGTAAAGACTGGTTAAATTACATTAAATATGAGATAAATAAATTATTTATTTAAAGTAAAAAAATATGTCACAATTACTGGCATTTGGTACATTGTGCCACTCACCCTGCCCAACATCATTCCACAACAGCACTACATCATATAAAGGTTTGTTTTTTTCTTATAATGCTTAAAGAGACTGGTTTAGTGTATCTGTGAATTGTCCTGTTATCTACAGATTATCTGCAGATCCTAGGTTCTCTTATGTAAGCTCTCATATGAGCTCATGAGTTCAGGTCAAAAGAATGATTCTGTGGGCCTTTAACTATTTTATGTGAAATTGGATATGAGTGTTTTTTTAAACACATGCCTACTGGAATATCCAACATAACATATTTGTAGATTTTATGCAGAAACAGACACATTGCCGTTTAAAAATCTAAATAGGTCAGTGATGCAATGCATTAACACTAGGTTCCCATCCCTTTATGCCAATCCCTCAAGTCATTTTTATGGTGTTTTTTCATCTAATTTGATCGCAGAACCCAGTTCCATTCACACTCCAAGTATAGACAATTCCAGAGGCTCACATTTGTGGCTAGATTAAAGGAAGATTTTTTTTTTCTGAAATGTCTTTGAGATAGTCTGTAATAATGGACATGGTGTCTAATTAAAGATATGGAGACTATAAATAAATGTATTTAGTTAGGGATGCATACTGAGAGAGCCTCATTTAGACATTTTATACATTATACACTCAGGGTTTGCCATGCTGAAAAAAGTGATACCTTATATTGTCTGGGGTTTTACATATAACAATAATGAGACATTACTGAGACAGTGTATATCTTGGGTCTAAATTATTCCAAAATAATTTGAACCCATTTTGCTCAACTGCCTGAATTGACACAGTGTATTTCACAATGTCATTGATGACAGTGTATGCCTTGGCATCTGTTGGGTTTCTTGTTGTCAAACACTTTTTTGCAGAATGATTCTGCTAACGTTTACCAAGTGCGTATTTGGTGAGTTTAAGTCAGCTGACTCCCAAGTTTGCCATATTCTTCACATTTTTCATAGTGGTTAGTTTGGGAATGAAATAGGTTAGTTATTGAGCTGTATTTAACAGCAACTGATTTCAGACATTTTGCATATTGACTACTTCAGAGCAACATCCCCCTTTCCAAAGATGAGCCACATCTTGCAATTAAATCTAACGACATAGACTGTGAGGCCATGTCTGTATTTTGTCTATGCCTTTTGTCTTCTGGCACAGTATGTTCCCTCATTCAAACTTCAGTCATGCATCTTTTGTAGAATGCTATCTTGATTTGTGGTGCTAGCATGCATTCTGTGCACATGCGCATTAATCTGTCTTACCCGGCTCCCTGACACAGTGAATTTGTGAATGCCTCGGGCATATTTTTACTGTTTTTTGCAAAAACTTGACAATGTTGTCTTGCACATTATCAAAACAACAATTAAGATATTACTATAAACAATACATATGATAAATTGTTATACTTAGTACTATATAAGGATTAGTGTTATACATACACTGAATAACTTGTGTACATGGCATTTAATAATAGGTAAATGCTGAAACCCAAAATGAAGTAAAGGTTAACAAGAGTCAAATGAGATTAATTAAATGGAGTAAAATGGGAGAGGGGAAGAAACTGGGGCAGGGGCAAATGCATAATGTGCAATTGTGTGGGTGAAAACCAAAACTGCAGCCTTTAGCAGCAGGTCTGGCAGTGTATCGATGGCATTGTGTGTGAGCTTTGAGTGAGAGGCCCAGGGCTGTGGGTGATTGTGTTCCGTGTGTGTCATTCTGGCTCAGTGAAAGAGCAAATGAGTCACTGCCAGCCTGCCAGTCAGATGAGTGTTCAGTCCACCCAGTCGTGCATTTACACCCCTGTGCTATAATACTGTACACACAACCTTCTGTATCATGCTTTCTCTTGCCTGATGTTTTTTTTCTCCATCAGCTAATGTATTTCTCCATCAACTCACTGCTCAGAGGTTGAGTGCTTTCTGGAACTGAGACTAGGAACTAGGAACTGTATCCATTACTATAAAGACTGTTCCTTTGGCTTATTGTCGTTAAATTATATATTAATGAAATTTACTGATTTAAGTTAGACATGAGGCATACATTTTACTTATAGGAAATGGTTTGGTCCTTTGGCTATTTGGTTGACTATTTGGTTGACTCATAGATTATATACACAAATGTTTCTGGACACCTTTTCTCATAACTGAGCTCTGTATTTTCATCAGCACTGAGTTGTAACATGCTCTGAATACAAATTATATGTTTCTGGATTTTCCATGGACCAACAGCGGGAGTAGAATGGGTTATCTGAATACCCCATTTTATGCTTCCACTTCCCGTATGTCAGTTCATCAACTTTATGCCTGGTAGTTCTTAAACAAATTCCATAGAGAATTGGTTTTCAAACTTTGAGTGAGAATTTTGACCTAAACTCTCTGAGATAGATTGAAAATGCATACATCACAAACTGACCTTATAGTCATGTTTCAGAATTTACTGAAAAGTCCTTTTAGAAGAACAAATTCTGTTAGCAGCAGGGTGTAAAGCACAAACAATATTTTAATATCAACATTTTCGAGTGTCCGCAAAACATTTATCTTATAGAGAATTTGCAGCTATCCACTTACTAACAAACATCAACCACATGTTTCATCAATAAAAACAGCTTTGCTGTAAAAAAAAAAAAAAAAACACAATATGAGGGCACAATGCACTAAAATTTAAAATTTACTTATACTATGCAGTTTCTTAGATAAGTGTTTTTTCTTGATGGCATAAATACAGCACCAATTGTATGTGCATGTAATTCTGTATTTGTATTTTGTGGCAATGTCATTGAACACTGCTGTTAGACCTTGTCTAGAATAACACTGGGTCCTGTTGGTGCTTGTTGTGGACAGGTACTTGATGTACTAAAACTGGTGGCTTTGCTCCAGGAGGGTACATATTTCTGTTCCCGCATTAGAAGGTCCAGTGCTTTGTGTAGAGAAAATAGGTTCTTCCATCAGACGAACCTTGAAGTGCAAGCACCATCTCTCCAACTCACACTCAGGCACAGCAGGTCCTTCCATCTACTCTGTCTGGCACAGTTTAAGGAATTCTCACAGCAGCAGACGTTTATTTCACTTTACTGTCTTCATAGACTTGGGGGGCTTTTCACACCTTTGGACAAGAGACATGAAAAAAGGAGGCTCACACAAATAGCATTCACTCCTTCCCCCAAACAAGAGCCCATAATTATCTCCTCCTGACCCTTGTTTTGACCTCTTGCCCCCTGCTAGAGGTTCAGCTGTGCAGGTGTGAAAGCTTCTCTGAGCTCTTGAGTCTCCGGTACTAACACTCTTCCCACCAGCTTGAGACATGCAAAATCATGATCTACTCAAGAGAAATACAACATCTGCTTATTTACTTCTTTAACCAGCTGTACGTCATAAGAAAAAAAAAAACACTGGAGTGAAGAGTTAGAATAGGCTAAGAACTGCTCTATATAATACCCTCATGCTTGGCATTTGATCTAGTGGAATTTGTGTATGTAGTGTGTTGAACTAAACAGGAAAATGTCAATTCAAAACACATATACCAATACAAAATTTTGTGAAACATACCAAGTAAAACACACTTGTCTATTTTTCCTGTGGTGAAAAATTACAAATAATATGTATATATTTTCAAATAAATAATGAATAACTGCACAGAGCAGTGTACAGTATAAAAGTAAATAAAATCAATATGTGGTGCAAAATCTGCATCAAATAGGTACATCGTTATGCAATTCTATAAAGAATAAATTAGGAGATGAGCACAAAAAAACAATACCTTAGTTGAGTGGTTGCCAAACATTCTCTGCATTGCACCCTTTTATAGATAACATTTTTCACCCCCTCCACTGCTAATCAAGTACGTCTTTTTGTTTCCTTAACTGGAATTTATTTTAAATGTATTTAATTTGTTTATTTCATTTGTTTAACATCGCTATCATCATCAATGGCTATTTCGACAACAGAGCTATAGTTATATTGATGCACAAGGCTACTTGAAAGCTAGTTATGTGCATGTGTTTGGACTGTGGGAGGAATCTAGAGTAGCTGGAGAAAACCTGCACAGACATGGGGAGGATGTACAAACTCCAAAAAAGAGCACCCAGACCTCCTTCTGAGGATCGAACCTAGGACTTGCTGTGGTTCACCCTTTAAACATTGTAATTTATACCTCACTGCAACATTTTATTAAACAAAACAAAAGATCACCTTTACAGTGGAATTATTACAAATTACATGCATTATATAACTTTAATTGTTTGTGTGTAACAGCATTAATTGTTATCAACATATTTAGTTAAAATGTTCTCTTTGCACAAAACATGCTTTACAACATAACTCGCTCAATGAGGGGAAAAAACGAAAACCTGTGCATTTGCATACGTGTGCCCTGGAGGGATTCCAGTCCACTGAGGGCCACCAGGCGTCATTATTACAGCACTGATGATCTCCCATTCAGTCTCTCCTCCCTCAGACACAATCATTTACAACTGCATGTGATACCTGAATCAATCTGAAGACTGGTGAACCACATGAGTGTGTCGTGGGTTTTGATAAGTGCCTATTTAATATGGTACATTTTATTATCATTGAAATGCACATTATATGTAATAATTATTTTTTCTCCTTGTTTCTTATTGTTTTCTCCTTTGTGAAATTTCATATTTACTGTTTCTACTGACACATTAGAATGCATACGTTGCATAAGTAAGAAATCATTTTTCATTTTAATTACATTTCAATACATATAACATTACATTTACATTATACATTAGAGTTTCACAACAAATTGATTACAAAAATAGCAGCAAATTGATCTTTGTGTCCAAGGTTAGTCCTTTTTCTTCGAGCATTCAAGTAAGTAAATGTGTACTGGAAATGTAGACTGTAACAGAGGAAATATTCCATTAGCATTCACTAATTGCACTAAAGTGACCAAACAGAGACTGTTTTAACACCCCAAATCTATCATTATGTAAATCGGGCTGTGATAAGAGAATAAGCAGACAAGCATTAACATAGGGATAGGTGGGAGAAAAGGCATGTCAAATCAAAGGCTGTTTTGTGAATTATCTCACCTTACATTTCGGAAGCAGTAGTTCTACCACTCGCACCTTTCTTAGATAGAGGAATTACTAACTGCCTCAGACAGGTAGTTACACACACTACAGCTCATCCATAAAATAGCACTCAGAATAACAGTGATGATTCTGAATCAGACAGAATTCTCTCCTTGCAATAATGGCTGACAACATAGATAATGAAAAAGTATCAAATCTTACACAAATGTGTGAAACTCATCTAGATCAGTGCTTAACAAATGCTAAACACCAAAGAGGAACATAGCACCTTAACTATGTTAACTATGTTGTTTAATTAAGCACCATACTGCACAGATGTAACTGAAAAGCTAACATCTTGTTGTGCATAATGCGCAACAAAACATCAGCACAAAGGAGGACTATGAAATATTGAAATTATGACAATTACATGAAAGCCAGTAAATTTGATTGAAAACTAAACACAAAACAACCTTAATCAAGAACAGATCAGTCAGGCACCAGTCAAACAGGAGGTGCCATACCATTATTCACACCCACCCACATCTACGCTCAGTTTAGAACATGGAATACACCTACAGAATCCCCAGATATTGGGGGAACATACTAAATCTCTACACACAGAGTAACTTAAGAAAGGAATTGATCCTAAGTTGTTACAGCTGTATAACAACAACACAATTTACTGATTTTTTGACTAATATAATCACATATGTCTGGTGTTTAGGTCCCTACATTTGTGACTCGTGGATAGATTATATACACTTACTGGCCACTGCATTGGGTACACCTTGCTAGTACCCCGCTAGACCTTTTGCCTTCAGAATGGCCTCAGTTCTTTATGTCATACATTCAACAAGGTGCTGGAAACATTCCTCAGAAATTATGGTCCATATTTGACAGTTGGTGCAGATTTGTTGACTACGCATCCATGATGTAAATCTTCCATTCCACGACGTGTTCCCAAAAGTGCTCGACTGGACCGGCATCTGGTGAAGAAACCAACTTGAGCTTTGTAATGTGACATTTAGAAGATTTTTATAAAGAGAAGGGCATGGTCAGCAACAATACACACTGTGACATTTAAGCGATGTTCAGAAGATATTAAGGGGCCCAATGTGTGCCAAGAAAATATGCCTCACACCATTACACTACCAGTAGTAGCATTAATCATTGATATATGGCAGAATGTATTGAAGCTTTCATGAAGTTTACACTAAACTCTGATCCTACCATCCAAATGTTGCAGCAGAAGTCAACATGCAATATCTTTCCAATCTTCAATTGTCCATTTTTGAAGAGACTAATTGTACCCATGCATATTGTACCCTAAGCTGCCTGGTTTTAGTTCATAGGAGCAACATCCGGTGTGGTCTTCTGCTGCTGTAGCCCATCTGCTTCGTGGTTCAACGTGTTGTGTATTCAGAGGTGCTCTCCTGCATACCTCTGTTTTAGCAAGTCATTATTTGAGTTACCGTTGTCTTTCTATCACCTCAAATCAGTCTGGCCATTTTCATCAAGAGGACTGCCACTCACTGGCTATTTTCTAATTTTCTGAACATTCTCTGTAATTTTCTGAAATACTCAGAACAGCCCATCTAGCACCAACAACCATGGCACATTCAAAGCCACTTAAATCACCTTTCTTCTCTATTAACGTGCTTGGTATGAACTTCAGCATGTTGTCTTGACATGCATTCATAACTAAATGCATTGAGATATACTGTATGCGTTACAGTCAGTTAAAATGATGTATGTAATGAAGTGGCTGATGAGTGTAGATATGGCATCATTTTAGGCAGGTTAGTAAAAAGTGTTTTTTTTTACTGGAAATGGAGTAGAATTGTCTCAAGCAGGAACAGGGTACAGGGCCTCTGTAATCTTAAATGTTACCGTAGCCTACTATTCTGAATGCTCCATGTTGTGTCCATTTGTAAAAAATATGAATGAGAACTACAGGTATGCACTGTTTAATATCTGATTAACATCCTTAAAAACAACAATAAATTACAAAGAAAATAAAAATCATGTCAACAGCCAATAAATGCTGTGTACTCACTAATCGTTTTCCATAGTAATGAATTACAGATGTATTATTATTATTATTATATATAAGCGCTTGATGTAAATTATTTATTTGAATCTTTGTTATTCAAACTTAATAAAAAAATTATAAGGACTGTTCATCAAAAAGTGTAGTGTGAAAATAAAGTATGTGCATGTCCACCCTCGACCTTACTAGATTTACTGGGGTTGACTGCTTCTGGGAAAACAGCCTGCACCCATGAGAAGGGTGTCAAATCTAGCAACTTGTGTGGGAAGACGGCCAGAGCTACAAGGGTAGTCCTGACCCCTCAGGGTTCACACTTTGACTACAGGTCATGGGAGAGGCATCAATAACAGGGACATGGTGTAGAAATTACATAATATGAAAACAGCAATAATAAATACAAGTAAAAATTTGGTTTTGACTATATATGTTAACTACATATCAACTACAATAAACTTTGTTATAATATATTTGTATTCCTCCAACCTACTTACTAATTAAGCATAATATATCATTTGTACTCCTGCAAAATGAATAGTCTAAAAAAAACAGCAATTGGAGACAACTCAGTTGCTTTCCAGCCATGTTTGAAAAATAACTGAAATTTATTGCAATATATTTTCATAACAATTTCTGCAATTTGTGGACTAGAGTGATGGGAGATGGAATCAATGTGCACGAAGAAGTCTTAAAAGTCCCTGGGATAAAAGGGGGGCATGGCGTGGGAACCCACAGTCGTTACTGTGCTAGAAAGTAACGCGCCAGCCTGAGAATAGACACAGCTTCTTGTTGATCTATCTGACAGAGACTGGAATAGGTTTATGAGCTTCTGTTTGACTGCCCTGTCTCTGACTTGCTCACTGAGACCAGACAGCAATCACAATGAGCTTTGCCTACCACAAGAAGAACAAGACTGCTTCTAATGAAATCAAGCAACTCACAAGAATCTTTACAAAAAGCTTAGTTTGCAAACATGCAACTATTATTAAAAACTTTTTAGCCATCCATATCAAAGAAGTATCCATAATGTCCATCAAGTAATGTACAATCAAGCAATTTAATGTCCACTTTTCTGAAGTGAAGGATTTGTGGTGCTGTTTTTCATATAAAGTAATGGAAATATTGAGTGTGTTTGCATGAACTACATGTTTACATAATTAAATCAAAGTTGGGAATCTGAGTACATCTGATTACACTGGTCAACAAATTTTCAAAAGTTGTTTGTTTCTGAAATGAAATGAGTCATTCCCTAATGATTTTTA
>JAVSBV010023864.1:0-11952 GCA_033117975.1 Parotocinclus spilosoma | reverse complement strand
AACAGCAATTCATTACAGCAATTTAAATCAAGATGTTGTGGTTTTAGGCTAAATGGTGCAGTCTATATCCCTGGCTTCACTATATAGACAATGAAAAGGTTATTATTATAAGTATTTTATGACTCTGAGTGGGGAGCATGACAATACCTTTATGACACAATATCACTATAGTGACTGAAGAATCTCGGTCATTACCATTGGCTTAGAGAATTTACTTTAGTCAAAAGTCAGTATATCTAACATATGCAAGTGCTTAATAATTTATAAACATTTATAAATCTCCTGCAAATAATATTGCTTCAGGACCTGTGTCATTTGGCTTTCATCAGCCTTGATTCCAAGCTGCTTTTAATATGATTCGTCATCAACATCTAAATTTCATAATTCATTTAGATGGGCAGGGCAGATACATCTATTTTCCAGACTGTTTCTTATTCATTCTTTATTTGGATAATGAGTAAGCAGTGGTGAGGTTAATTTATTTGATTTGCAGGTAATCAATGGAAGAGAGAACCAGGTGACATTAAGGTTTAATCATTCTGCTACATGGATTTTCACTAATAACCCCTACAGGGCATGTCTTGGACAAAAATTATAGTCATGGCATACAGGCATTTTTATATTCTGAATGATAAAATGTAGAAGACAATGTGGGAATGCAAGAAAGACAGGGAGTGTGATCATACCCTGCATTGCACTCATGCAGCATCAAGAATGTATATTTGACAGCAAACAAAGTAAACATGCAGTGTTTACGCCTACAGATGTCTAGTTTAGTTCTAGAGAAAGACAATGGAGAAAGGATGTTCTTAGACACTGATCAGCCATAGCATTAAAACCACCTCCATATTTCTACACCCATTTTACCTAATCGACTTACCATATATACTGCTTAAAAAATTAGGGATATTTTAAAATGAAATATTCCACAATTAATAATATTTGTGAGTAGTGCAGATTTGCTGGTATGTTGCACTGGTATACGTTGATAAGTTCTGCAAGGGTTTTGATACACAGTGTCCACTCACTGACATACCATACCATGTTGGTCCACCTTGACATATAAAATAACACAGGGAAAAGTTCTGGAAACAAGGGGGAAACAGTAGACCCTAACCTTACCCTAAGTAGGCCCATCAGGAGTAACCGGGTGCTTCCCACAAAATGGGGTTAGCTGGATGTTTTTGGTGGACTATTGTCAGGGTAGCAGTGATACTGAGGTATTTAAAATCTCCACCAGAAGTACCAGTCCAGCACACACTACCACATCACCAGCAAGTCAGTGAAAAACAGACAAAAGGACAAAAGGACTAAGAAAATATGCAAGAGCTACATAAGATCTACAATCTGTAACTATAGAACTACCATATGCACTTACTGTATTTGGCACAGAAAAGCTTGAAAGTATGTGAACAATTTCAGGTTTCTATATTTCTGCATAAGGTAACCTAAAATCTCATCACATTTTCAAACAAGTCTTAAAAGAAGGTGGAGAAAACACAATTATACAAGTTAGACAAAAAATATCATGCGGTTGTACCTTGGCTCTCAACCACCTTGGAACTCGTCAAATTCAGTTCTCTGCGCATTTTGACTAGGAAAATTTGTCTCTGTTCTTGTCATTTGCTTGTTACTCAGTACACTTTATTCTGTACAAGTTGAGCCTCTTCACAATTTAGCCAAAACTGTATTCACAATTCATGATTCACAATTCAGTACATAGGGATTCAGATTCACATTAGCTCTTGCTCAGTAAAGATGTGTTTTTTTTAATTTTTCTATTGTACTGTATACTTAGTCCAAATAAGTCCCCATCAGTCCTAAAATGTTTAGTATTGACAGCCAGCTGAAAGAAAAACAGAACTGCATCCTCCAGAACATATTTCTCAACACTTTATTATCAGCTTAAATCATTTTTGTGTTAATGATTTTGGCCAACTATAGATTACTTTGCTCCATACTCACTGTTTTCAGAACACAAGGTATGAAGCATAAGAACCAAGGTACCATTGTTTGTAGTTATTTATTGAGAAAAACACGAATGTGAACCTCTGCCACAGTAAAGGTATAAGTCGTAGTTTACTGTACCAGAGTCCTGTGGTGATGTGCTTTATATTCTTCTAGATGAAACTTGTCTCTGCGCATAGTGAAATAGTGTAAATCTGCTTGGATATGCTTGACTATGCATTTTTCTGCTAATAATACTCTATACATAGTTTGGAAGTCATAGCCATCACTAGTCCACATTGTGTTTACCTTTTTTGTGACTTTCTTCTACATAATGCTTGGGTTTTGCTTGTGCAGACTGTGTATTTATAGTTAGAGAAGTAACCAACATGAAAACCAGAGAGCTGTTCATAGGCAAAAAACAAGCAATTGTGAAGCTGGGAGAAGATGAAAAATCTATCAGAGCCATTGCACAAATATTGGCCATAGCCAGTACAACCATTTGGAATGTCCTGGAGAAAAATGTCACTACTTGTGTACTAAGTAACAGGTAGACCAAGGAAAACAACAACATTTGATGTCATAAACATTGTGCTATAAAGAAAGGCCCTAAAACAACTAGTTATTGACATCAGCAACAACATCCAGAGGGCAGGAGTGAAGGTATCACAATCTACTGTTCGTAAAAGACTGAACAAAAGTACAGAGGCTTCACCAAAAGATGCCAACCACTAATAAGAATATGGAGGCCAGGCTGGTATTTACCAAGAAGTACAGAGACAAGCCTCAGAAACTCAGGGATACATTTATGGACTGATGAGACAAAAATTACCAATGGAGTTGAAAAGGCTAAAGTTTGGAGAAAAAAGGATTTGCTCATGATCCCAAAGCTCATCTGTGAAACACAATGGAATTAATGTCATGGCGTAGGTTTTGGCAAGGTTAGATCAGAACTAGTTATGTACACACGCACTCAAACACAAGTCAATGCCAAATTACAGTAATCAATTTACTCTATTCAGCATTCAACTGTGTATCAGATCCAGATGTAAATACCTGAAAAGCTAAAATGTTGATCTTTGGTCACATATTCATATTTTAACAACAAATCTCAAATGTTTCCAGTCTACAGCAAACATAAACGGATTGGCCTACTGGTTCTAATACTTTTGAAGGAGAGTGTAACATCCAGCTGATAATTTAACCAATATTTTGAAAAGGTTTCTTTGACAACTTTGACATTCCCTGCTTGTAGCAAAAATACCACCATATATAATAATATTATTATTATCTGCTTTTTTCTTTGTTGCATAAAATTATGGAGTAAAACAAATTAAATCTGTGCATTAAATTGTTTGCGGCTCAATCGATACATACTTCTCCCTATCTGTTTCAGCTGAGTGCACAATTCAGTGGCAAAATATTAGATTATTACCAAAGCAAATCAGTCATCAGAATTAATTTTTGTGAAAAATATGACTCTTGCTATGAAGAATTAATGACTTCAAAGAAGAGAGATGTGACGGTAAATTTTCATTACTCTGGCTTGAGCCTCTTTTTTGTTTGCATGTTATCTGAGAGATGTTTCTTCTTTGGGAACATCTTTCATCGTACAGCAGATAAATCATCTCAGTTCCTGTCCATCATCATAACTGGCTTGCAAAATAGAAAGTCGTTGTGAATCATCTTTCTGTTTAGATGTGTTTTGTATATATCCATTAAGGGTCAAAAAAACTTACAAAGAACTTTTTAATTTTTTTAAATTTTAATTTCAAACAGAATGAATCTGTTTTATGTCAACTAATTAATCTCCCCTTAACAAGATAAACGTGCCATTGTTCTAAACCAGGTATTGCAATTAATTTATCATTGGGGAAGGGACTAAATTTATAGCCAAGACATAAAAAAATTGCTGAAAGTGAAATTATTTAACATAATTCAATGTGTCTTTTCAACTCTATTAATATGTTTATCTTACAAGTTTAACAATTCTATGATAAAAAACACTTTAGTTAAGTTGCAAATGTTTAATTCAAAGAGTAGAATGCAATGGAATGAAATTTGCATTCATACACTCAAATATGCATTACTGTATTATCTTTAATTTAGTATAGTCTATGTATTATTGTATTTTATTTTTCGTATTATTCTTTGTATAAATATGCTCTTGTATAAAATTGTGCTTCTGTTTATTTAAACTATTACAATTTTAATTAGTTAAGTTTAATTTGTATGTATCATTCAGGCTGGCCAAGGAGGCTGTAACCCCAGGCTTGCTCAGTTAGAGCTTTGGGTTTAGACATTTGTAAAGCTGCTTTGAGACAATGTACATGTGTAAAAGCACTATATTAATGAATTACTTTGACATACATAAAGGCCAGCATTCAACATAGAACATTGAAAATAATGTATGGCCATTCAATCATACCTATTACCCTTGGTAAGCAGCCACCAACCACACACATTAGGAGCTACAGGTAGCGTTTCATTCACTATTCATCCAATTTCTTTACAATTTGAGGTAAATGCTCAGCTGTGAGAGATGTTTTATAAAGCTTGTACCCATGTTACAAAATAAATCAAATGCTAGAGTATAACGTCTTATTAAATATTAGTTTATACAAGGATTTTGAAATACATTGAGAACATATTAGCTGAAGTATAATCTAAAAGTATATACTACCTCAAATCAGAGAAAAACACTGACTTACATTTACTCTGATTGCAGACTGTATTAACCGAAGATATTTTGTGTTTTGTCTGGTCAGCTTTATTTCGTTTAATAATAAACATCCATTCCTGCATTTCAGCCCTGCATCTCAAAAGGCATTTTGACACAGAGAATACCAAGCGATTTAGTGTTTCAGGTGTTATTTTATCCCCATATTAAGATGTGCATAAGCACAGGATTGTTGCTGTAGCATTTTGTTGTTTTTAAAATTCTCCACACATTCCCTGTTGGAGAAAGGACTTCACACATGCCAGTCCAGTAACCATACCCTATTCTTCCACAGCCATGCCTGTGTAATATGCACAGCATGAGATATTGCATTGTCTTGTTGAACTGGTGGGAACCAGGTGAGGAGTTAAAAAAATCAAGACAAGTTAGTCTTGCCTACAGTCAAGCATGGTGGAGGGAATGTCATGGTTTGGGGCTGCATGAGTGTTGCCAGCCATGGGGAGTTATACTTCATTGAGGGAACCAAGAATGCCAGCATGCACTATGACATACTAAAGCAGATCCCCTCTCTTCAGAACCTGAGCTACAGGGCAGTATTCAAACTTGATAATAATCCCAAACACATCAAGATGACCACTGCCTTGCTCAAGTAACTGAGGGTAAGGGTCAAGCATAACTCCAGGCCTAAACCCTGTTGAGCATCTGCTGAGGTGTGCAATTCTCTAACATCCACCAGCTCTGACTGACTTATTTACATTGTATTAAAGTATTCTGTGTTGTCCCATTAAAAGATATAAAAAAATATTTTTTAAGGGCTGTACTCACTTTTGTGAGTTACTGTACATATTCTAATAATCACCCCCAATGCTCAGTATTTTAAGTAACTTATATCATTCCTAATGATTAGCGTTTGTATCACTTTTCCTGCATAATATATTTTAACCTAAACATCACACTGAAAAATTAACTGAAATGAAATAAATTAGATTTCTACTGTACAATTAAGCTGTGACCTTATCAATCAATTCAGGAAAGAAACTCATGAGTCTGTCACTGTCTAGATTTTTGAAAGTTCTTTTCTGTGTACTTAGCTCTTGTAATCTAGAATGGGATCTTTTTGCTCCAGTACCTCAGAAGCGGATTGAAATATTGAAGTGCACACTAAGGACAAAACAAGCAGCATTTCACTACCAGACAACTGCATTTGCACATTAATCATATTTATATTTGAGTTACAATTGTTTTGGCTAGAGGTTATTCAGAGAATTGATTGAGCATTGCAGATATATGTGAAAATGTAATATAATATTCTGATGAAGGCAGACTTTCAATTTACCATGTGAGGTGTTATAAAGTGAGAAAATACATGATAAATTTTTACCATTCGTTCCTCGAATTTTCTGTTGACTCAGAGTACCTTGGAATAATGTGTTTACTTGGTGTCTGATATTGGCACTGAATTTAATCTGACAACACCCATGGGCATCCAACAGTACAAAGAAAAGCAAATCTCGGTCTCATCCAAAGTTACAACCCATCTCTATTATCTCTCATTTTCTCACTCTTTCTTTTTTCTTTCTCAATTTTTCTTTCACTCCCTCACTATATGTTTCAGTTTAAGTATTATTTCCATCCAAATAAGCAACCATAGCTACATCAAAATAGCAATAAGTGAAAAACTACATTAAATAAAATATAAGGTATAACTGCAATCTAATAAAAATGACAATACAGCAATGATTAAATATTAATTGGCAGATTAAAGAGCTTGGTTTGTAGCTATCGAGCTCTTATGTATGTGATGGATGTACAGATCCTCCATCTGGATATAAAGCCATTCCATTGCAGTGCCCTCAAATGCAGCCATGCATCTTGTCTGCATGTTACCCTTGTCCAGGTTGGAAGCATCTTCTGGGACTTAATCCTACAAATTAGACCCCAATGCCATCCCAGTACAATGTATACCGAATTTGCTATATATATATAAAATCCTAAAACATTTCCCAGGTTTTAAAAATGTTTTTTTTTTTTTTTTAGAAAAATCATTACATATCCTAAAAGTACATACTGCATACTGGTAAACTAAGATCCAAATCATCTCAACTTTGACTCTGTGGAAATATCAATGTGCTATTGTGTGTCAATGTGTGTCACTCAAACAGTAATCCCTGAACAGGCTGTAAGCATGCAGTTGTGACCTTTTTCTTAGGGAACACTATGTGGTATTATAGTCATTCCTGTGATGATGTCAATTGGAACCTGATGTCCTGTTTCTTTTTTCAGTTGCGGTGATGTGTTAATACTGCTGACAGTTGAAGGCTCAATCTGTTCTGAAAAAATCCTCTGTGATAATAGACAGTATTTGAACCTTTATCCAACTCCTTTCTGATGTTCGGAGTATTTTTCTAAAGTACTTGGTCCCACAGATGTGGCTAGTAGCTAGTATCCAAAGAAGAATACGTCATTAGATCCAAACCTTAAAAGTCACTGGTGCTGCTTCCATGTTTTTCTTTTTTTTTTCTTTGTTTTTCAAGCTTACTTTAATACTCGTTTAAATACTAATTTACATACTATATGTATGTCTAGTCAGTATGGATGCTCACTTGCTAGTGTACTATTGTGTTGCAGACCTCTGCCTGCTCCACCCCCAGTGCCCCTTTTCCATTTTTAAATTCTATTGAAAAAGAAAACATAACAGTGACATAACAGTATTAATTGGCTCTCTGCACACAAATCTGTACCATTACACTTCTCCTCCAGTTTTTAGGCATCCTCTCTCTTTCCAAGAATGTGTTAACAATCTGGTTAAGAGATCCACCGCCATCCACCCTAAGCACTTCTATACATCCTTTGTTATGTCATCTAGGCCAGCTGCCTTTGCACTTTTCATCCTTTTCATACCTGTCCTTACTTTATCCTTGCTAATCTACCACATTTTCTTACTCAGTGTCGCCACATCATGCAACCAGCACATTTTCATATAAATCATTTGTCATTATAACTGGTTGTGCAGAATTCCCTTCCTGATCTATCTGCATGGCCATCCAGTGCTAGTCATTTTCTCCTTCTTCAGATTTCCTTTACTTTACTTATCTCTCTGACTATCCCAATTATTTAGTCATGTTGGTCCCATATGAACCATCTCTGACCCTGAGAACATCAGGTAGAGGCCTTCTGCTGGTGCCCAAAGTCAGGACTAAACACAGTGAAGCAGCGTTTCAGTTTTATGGAGCTAAGATCTGGAATAGTCTCCCTGAAGATGTTGGGCAGGCCTCTACTTTAACAATGTTTAAGTCCAGGTTAAAAACTATTCTGTTTAGCTGTGCATATGAAACCTGATTTTGCTTGCATTCTGCCTTTTAATATTTTAAACTGTTTCCTGTTTAATGTTTCAGACTGTTTTAATTGTACTTTTAACTTTGTTTTAATTTTATTTTTTGAATTTTATTTTATTATTATAATTTATTTAATTCTGTAAAGCACTTTGAATTGCCTTGTGTATGAATGGTGCTATACAAATAAACTTGCCTTGCACTTGCCTTGCCTTATTTTTAAACCAATATTTCAAATTCATCTTCCTCATTACATTTACATTTACATTTACAGCATTTAGCAGACGCCCTTATCCAGAGCAACTTTCAACTCATACAATCTTGCAATTCAAGCACTTATGGGTTAAGGGTCTTGCTCTAGGACCCAACTGTGGCAGTTTGGCAGAGGTGGGATTTGAACCCTGGTACCTTAACCGCTAGGCTACCACAGTACCAATATTAAGTCTCTTATGTTTTCCAGCCTTCCTTGCTGACTCGCTCACCACTTATGCAGTGGTTGATCCTTAGTTTGCCCTGACTTTTTTCCTCTTATTAATCCCCACAGTCATCATAAAAATCACTGTCTGTGGTTATCTAGCTACACATTCTTTTTAATCACTTGCATTTCATGTCTAGGACATAATTCACCTGTGTGCATCTGTGTTATTCCAGTCTTATATGTCGCAATGTGGTCCTCCTTCCTCTTAAAATGCATTTTCACCACAACCATTTCCAATAATTTTACAAACTCCACCACCTTCTAAACTTACACATTCCGTTCCTTCACACATTACTTGTCCATCACCTTTTCATCACCTCTGTTTCTTTCAGCAACATGCCCACTGATTTATGTGCCAACCACAACTATTTATTAATTAGGTACCCTTTCTAACAAGGAAATAAAAAGGTCCCAAAATATAACCTGAGCGGGTGTGTGTCTGTGGCTGCAGTACAGGAAATTATTCCGATGTGACTGGTCTGAGTTCCATTAATCACTGAATAGGGAAGCAATGCCATTCCAGCCCAGCAGGTGGAGTAAGGAGTAATGGCCAAGTCAGCACACACACATGCAGAGAGCCAAGCAGGAAGAAACAGGAAAGCCAGTGGAAACAATAAAATGAGCAGAATTGGACAACTGGGACTCACCCCAACACCATGACACTCTCTTCAGGGTCTCTCTAAACCCCTCTTTCTTTCCAGATGGAGATTGCAACAGAGGATGCAAAACAAAGACCTATGCACTGGATAAGTGTCCCAAGCTGGCTAGGAATTTAGCAGGCTTGGAACTTGGCAGACTAGGAATGTAACAGTCCAAAAATTGAACAGGCTTAGACAGAGCCATAAACACCGTGTCATGAATCACAATGAGAAAAACAGAGTCATGCATCACAAGACTTTTGAATTTAGACACTCAGTGCAGAACCTAGGCCACTTAATGTGGACTGAGAGATGAACCCATGCTTGGGAAGCGCAGACAATTAAATACAGTTTGATGTAATTAGTCCAATGTGACTCAGGTGAGTTCAGTTGAGTTAGGAAAGCAATGTCATACCATATCAGCAGGTGGAGTAAGTAGTGGTAACCAGGTCAGCACACACATAGGCAGGGAGAAACGAAAAGCAGGCGGAAACAGGAAAATGGGTAAAATTAGAAAAACAGGCGCTATAATCCAACAAAAATCACTCCAAAAGTCTTTCTCTTCCTTATGACACCCCACTTGCAGGACATATTTGCTGACAACATTCATCATCACCCCCCATATTTCCACCTTCACATTAATCAGTCTGTCAGACACTCTATTCACCACTAATACACTCTCATTAGGCTTTCTCTTCAGGATTACACCTACACCATTTCCTACCCCCATCCACACCATGGTAGACCAGTTTGAAACCACTCCTGTATTACTGCCCCTGCCAACACAGAATGGCAATCTTTCTCCAATGGTGTGCATTGCATACAGCGGCATTGCATACAGTGAGGGAGTGAGTGAGGGAGTGAGTGAGTGAGGGAGTGAGTGTAGGGGAAATACTTTGCAAGGGTGAAAAGCCTTCTGTGAACCGTTATATTTCCCAGCCTGCTGAGTTATTCTCAGATATTGTATATTTTTTTGAAAAGAGGCATGTATTCAATTTTAAATCTGTTGAAGTCAGTAAAGTGGGACTTTTTGCCAAATAACTGTTCCTCTATTACTAACAGCTATGCACCTGATGGATGTCTTAAAAATCCTGGCAATATTTTATAAGAAATAAAATTACTTTTATATATATTATTTATTATATATTTAATCTTTTAGGTGTATGTAGTTTGCAATTCTTCACCCTTACCCTAAATTATAATTTATTAATCCTTCTTAATATAAAATTAACTATGAAAATAATTTAGTTATTGTAAAACGGATTCTTTTGGTGTCTTTGAGGAGCAAAAGTGGGCAGAGGATCTCCAGTTTTCAACAGTTGGGAGACAATTATTTAAAATTCCTCCTAAAGAGATTTCAAGGGGTTTCCATATTTCTCTCTCTAGAGGAAGGAGAAACATCATTAAACAAATCTGGAAGATTATCAGTGTATAAAGGGCAATTATGCAAATCACAGCATTATTAATTTTCACAGCATTATTAATTATTAATTAAGGAATTCTGGATTTTTATTTATTTATTTGCATTTCCCATACAGTACCAGCTTTTTCTGATTTTGGGTTACACTAAGCATGCAGTTTTCCTTATCAGTTTTTAAAGAAGAAAATAACTATGCCTATTTTCAGGCAATTTAATTCATTTGTTACAGATCAAGTGCTTTTCTGGCAACAGCATTAAATGATGTTTAGTAATTGGCTATAAAATTCAAAGGCGTAGGACAATCCAATCGTATCTGTCCCAATTGATCTTCATTCCCTCATGTACTGGGTCAGGGTATCCCATTTCCTTCTAATTTAGTTGATGACAATTACTAGCCATTAGCTATGTCCCCCATTAAACAACAACTAGTAGTTGGACATGGTGAGAGTTGGCACAAGCTTTCCTTTAAAAAACACATTAATGTTCTATATACAATCTGTTGTCCTTCTCTCTCATACAGAATGACCTTTAGTCTCAACAACAAGTCTAAATTCAATGAGCTGTGCAGGTGCCTGTGGAAGCGTCAAAGCAGCAAGTATTTAACCTCTCTCACCTTTCATCAACATTTGACATGATCAACCATAAGATTCTCCTTCCCATCCACTCTAGCCTTGGAATCAGACCTAAAACCTGGAAGTCGCTTATATCCTACAAAGGGGAACTGTCATTCTATTATGGCGAGGATTCACATCTGCCCCATTCCTGACTAGTCCCACAAGCCTTATATTCAATTCTACACTCATTCTCTATAATCAGAAGCCATCACTTTGCATGATTTGCAGACTACACTCATCCCATACTCTGATTCTCCCCGTCATATTACCAGGCTTTCATCCATATTTCAGTATGTCTGGCGGAGCTCCTTGGATGTCATCGTTTGAAGCTCATGTTGATAACTTGGCTTGGTCAACTAGGTATCTCACAAAAGAGAGTACAAACCTCACAATTTTGTTACTTTTCACTGGACAAAACTGAAGATATGACACTTGTCACACTTAATATCATATCCAAAGGTTGGCTTTTAAAAATAGACATAGGAGTGGTGTCTGCATTCCTGCAGAGGTTAAAGGTATGGGGCTCACACTGTATTAAATTGGTCTTCATGGCTGTCGTCTCAAAAGGAAACCCCTTCTAGTCCGAAAGTCCGCAAATAATTTGCTTCTCTTCGAAAGTCCGCACAGTTTGGCCATTTTAACTTAGAGGTGTACTCACTTTTGTTGCTAGCAGTTTAGAAATTAATGGCTGTTGTTACGATAGAGCATCCCGGAGATCTCGCAAGACCATTCCTGGTCTCGCTAAATCCCCGGGATCCCTATCAGGTTTTAAGATCGGAGCCCGTGATGCAGAATCCACAGACAGACAACAAATACGGGGAAAACCAAGGTACATTTATTTAA
>JAVSBV010023854.1:0-11952 GCA_033117975.1 Parotocinclus spilosoma | reverse complement strand
GTTTAAACTTTTGATCTGTGATTTGTGTTCTATTCTGAATAAAATATTAGATGTTGGCACCTCCACATCATTGCATTGCATTGTATTCACAATTTGTTTATTCACAGGATGTTTCAGTCATTTCCTACAGTCATACACAACAATTGTTCAAGATTGTTAAGTTTTTGTTAAAAAGTTAAGTTTTTGCCGATCAGCAATTCTCAAAATTGAAGGCATGCTCCCTAGGTGTGAATTGGTGCTATTGTATGTGTGTGTGTGTGTGTGTGTGTGTGTGTGTGTGTGTGTGTGTGTGTGTGCGTTCAGCAAGGCAACGAATTATGGTAATAGAGTTAAAATGTAAAATACTTGAAGCATGTTACTTGTAATACTTTCCCTGTATATGTGGTTTGCTTTTTGTTTTGTTATAAAATAAGTTATGCAATTTGAATGAATTGCATAATATACTGCTTACAAAAATTAGGGGATACTTCAAAATGAAATATCCCATAATTAAATATCCCCTAATTTTGGGGGCACTGGGGAAAAAACGTTTGAAAACCACTGGTTTTGCGGTTTCTACCAATGGAAAGAAAAAAACATCTTAGCCAATGGCAAGAAAAAAACTCCCAAAATCACAATGACACAGCAATAGATGTTACACACAAATAAATTAGAAACACTTTCAGTAATGCCTCTAAATCACATGCTCAAAATTCCCCTAACATTTCCTCAGCTTATACATTGAAAGCTTTTAATGGCATTCAGTGGACAGGAGCAGCTTGCCACAACTGGGATATAATCTCAAAATGATCACTAGTCCAAAGCTTACCTCACCCCAGTCATCAACAAGTGTTTGCTTGTTCATTAACAATCCCAATCAGTTAAATTTTTACTCTGGATTATTATTGACGAATTAAGTGTTTCAAGTAATCATCATTATGAATTTTCAGCTATTTGAATCCCAGTTTGACAGTGATTAAAGTCACCAGTAATCTTTAACAGCTTAATAACTAAAAGACCTAGCGAATAGCCTAAATTAGCATTACATTATGATAATCACTACCTTATTTTATTGAATCATGGCACATTCACACCTGCTCAAATGTAAATGTTATTTTAATTAATTTTCATTTTTATAGGTGCCTGCACAGCATGTCTGGACTGGATCCGCCATAATATGACTGCAATGCATTACTTAAGAACAGGACAGTAGCATGTCAATGTCATGCATGTAACAGATAGTCAATCAATCAACATTATAATGGTCATTGACCTGAAAGATAACAGGAAACAAACTGTACACTGGCTAAAGAGCAGCCATGTATGTTCCCACTGCAGATATTGAACTGGTATTGGTGCTTAACCCTGTAGAGCTGAACCACCTTCAAGTGTTTCTTACATTGTGTGTAACCTGTCTGTATTCAATCTTTTGCGTGCTCTTTTATTTTATATATAGGACAATATATGTACTCCATCTTTTTGGAATGTGATGTGTTTGTTACTTCCATGCATCCAACTGAAATTTGAAAATTTACTCCACTTGGAAAATGGTAATTGGGCATATCTAAATAAATGTAATTTTATTTAAAGTGATTTTAATGTGCTTCAATACAAATGTATTATAAAAATATTATACCAATATTATATAGTATTATATAATATAATATTATAATAGTAATATAAATATAGCAAAAATGTATATTTTATATAAATATTTTTATATTTATTATACTAATAATAATGTTATATTTTTTATTTTAAAAATTGTATTGCATGAACTTTTCATCTACAGCATTAGTCCAAATAGAAAAAATATTTAAAAAAAAAATAGGGATAACTAAAGTCTATAGAAATATAATGTATGTATAGAAATATGATCTTACTAACATGAATGTAAGCTAAATGTCACCACTGAGGCAGCAGATGCAGGTGCTGCTGTGCTGGTTCTTCTATTGAAAAGGCCTAGAAGCACACTTTTCAAGCCAGTTTTGAACTGAGATAGGGCAGCAGAGGGCTACAGGTAAGCTGGCTTGTCATGCTTGTGGACTTTCAGCCACTAACATCTTACACCTGTAGGGCAGTCAATGGTATTGTTCATCGCTGCACCTTTTGTAGAATGATAGCCATTAGGCATTGTGTCCATGTGTGTGAGAGTGTTTTAGTGAAAAGAAAGAAGTGATGGCTAATTAATCCTAACAAGATAAGAAAGAAAGCAATGCATACTACTAAATACTAAAGTGTAGAACATGAAAGAAAGCAGAAAATTTCAAGCCAACAGAGAAAAACGTGAGAAAAAAACAGAAACCCTTGGAAGCTTAGGAGAGAAAACTAAAAGAAAATAATGCAGTCATAATCAATGAAGATTACAAGGAATTTGAATTGAAACACGAACATTTGTTTGAGTTTGGGAGATTAAGAATTCCCAGACTTTGCTTGTAGATGCTACGTTAGGAATCTTGTTGTTGCATGATTTCATTTTAAGGTCCTCGCTGTTGACAGACATTATTTTAGAACTTCATGCCTAGTTCTTATCACTGCATCCCACACAAGTGCTATGGTTGTCACTGTAGCCGTTTAGTGGCACATTGAGAAAGCACATAGCTTATTGACCCCAGGTTCTAGAGTGTCAGACCACACTCAGAGTACATGATTAAATAAAAACACAACTATTCTCCCCTCTGAACTAACCAGGTGTGATTAATATTAACTGATATAAACATTTACTATTCATCTAAAATCTAAAACACGGTAATATATACTTGCTAAGAAAGATCCTTTCTTCTTGGTTCCTCCCATTAAGCTGGTTTCACCTTTAGTGCTCCCCTCAGCAACTGGTTTGATCGTTTAGCTCCCACTGTTGGCTGAAACCAGTGACTTGGCAATCTATAAATTTTGTCCAAACCTGCGACAATTTGATAGAATATGTATATTGGGCATTTTATACATATTGAACCAGGTCACAGCTTTAAAAGATTTCAGCACATAATATGAACAAACACTCATTGACTGTGGCATATGCCAGACGGTGAAGTTGATGCCAAACACAAACTCCCTGACCGTATATAATATTGTTTGCAAGTTATTTATATGTGGGAGTTTTTGTGCTTATGCACATATGGACAGGAGAACAATTTTGTGTTTTGTTTCTAATTATATGACTGCTCAATTGGAACCATCTCTGTGTTTTATTCATCTATATTTTTATTGCCAACGTGCACTTTTGACTTCTGCCTCTTCATTTTTCTTTTTTAATTTAAAATTAATCTTATCCAAATATTGTCAAGCATTCTCATCATGAGTATGCATGAAGAATCTTAAGCTTTTATTGAAGGAATAAGGGAATTATTTTAAATGGTAGAGCATGTGCATTAACACACACTACACTGCTCCACTCTCTCCACTGACTCCCTGTAGCTGCTCACATCAGATTAAAAACACTGATGCTTGCTTAAAAAGTTAAAAAATGGGCCTGCATCCTCCTACCTTGCAGCACTTATCACACCCCACATTGCACCTCGCACACTGCGGACTTCTAGCTTCCTCTTCAGGGGAATAGGAACGCATTCATCTAGACTCGTCTCTGTTTTGGCTCCTAAGTGGTGGAATGAACTTCCCCCCAGTGTTCGAACAGATGAGTCTAAAATGCCGTTTGAAGACCCATTTATGCCGCACTTACTTGTGTCCCAGTATGAGCCTATCCACTAAAGATGCACTCAACTTCAAGCAATTCCTCTGCTAGTGGTTTCTGTTCACAAACTAATATCTAATATGTTCTTCTGGTACCAGTTCCAGCTCCAGCTACACTAAGGCGTGTCTTAGGCACCAATTTCAGCTCTACTCAAGCCCTATTGCTGTCACCAGTTCCAGTTCTCAGGCCTCATCAGAAGGCAATTATACCCTCTCCTCTCCACTGGCTGATTGAGCATGCCATGCCACCAAATTTTCCCGCTAAGGATTCAATAACCGGAAATCACTAAGAATTCCAGACCTCACTCATATCATCTGTTATTATATTTATTGTATTCACTATTTTATGTATTATATTATTCTCAATTCGACTGATTAAATTCTAGATATTTTATTTCATTCATTTAATTGTATTGTATTGAATTTATCTTATTTTTTATTTAGTTTCTGTTAATTTAAATTATAATTATTATTATTATTAGCTTGGTAACCTGGTTAAATTTCTTACAATTAACATCTAAGCCATTCAAGGAGACTGAGCCCCTACTGATTCATAATCCTCCCATGGCTTCTTTTATTATAACATTTACGACTTTTTAATTTGACTCTTCCTCTGTTGGCTCTGGACCTGAATATTTGAAAAGCTGCTTTGAGATATTGCTAAATTGTGAAAAGCACTACATAGAGAAAATGGTCAATTTAACTTGACATGTATTAATGTTAAACCATTGTTGGGCTCATAAAATGCTCATAATCTGATTTTTTTTATATTATGTGATGTCAGTCTAGAGAAAAGTATGAATGAAACAGTGAAAACTGGTGGGATCAACTCTTTTTCCAGACTGCAAAAGGAAAACAATACAGAGCAGACATGTGCTTCAATCTTCAGTTTTACAATTCTTACAGTAGCATTCTTGTTTAATGTATGTAAACGATACATCATCCTGTCCTGTCTGACTAACATTAAAGGCATGTTAGGATATGTCAAACAAAAATTACCGTATATCTCTTTTCATGTTGACTCTATGAATGTAACCTAATCTGAGTTAAAAAAAGAGTAGTCATTACAACTAATACAGTTACTCAGCACACATGGATGTATGTTGTTCAACTAAGTTAAAGCCCTGAACTCCTATATCAAATAAGCTAATATCAAATAGGCAAAATACTATTTTTACAGCTATACCAATGATTATTAAAATGAAATAATAAATACTGTACTACTACTATTGCTGTCAAAACGTATCTGTACAAATCCTACATTTCTTTAGTGCTCATGACTGAGCAAAAGTTTTAGCTAACGTTAGAAAATATATGACATTATATATTTGTAATAAAATGTCAAGACGCAATGACATGAAAGTGCAAACTATCAGCTAACGTTAGTCAGCTAAACTGTAGCTTCAGGCAAAGCTGATGTTAGCAGAAACTAGCTGATCGTTGTTTCGAGCAGTGGTGGTGATTTTTTAATAGGACCCATGTATGCAGGATTAGTATATCCCACGTCGTATAATAAGAATGGGGAAAAAATATAGAACCAAACTGATATGGGGAAAACGCAGCGAAAGGCTAAGTAACGCACAAAAACTAAAAAGGTAGAAAAAGGACGCGCCGCTAAATTGCGTCCCAAAAGGAGCAATGAGCCATAAACCACGATGACCACTAGGGTTATCCCCTTTACGGGTTATACCCTTTACGGCGGGATATGGGGTCAGCGCCGATAACGACCCTATAGCGGCATTCGGCGGCTATGGTCCGGGGGTCCACCCCTACCAGCCGCGAGTCCCGGGCGCCATCAGCTGCCGGGGACAAAGGCGGCAGAGTCTTTTCAGGACTGTGGGCGAATGTGGCAAAAGCGCAGTGAGGATGCTGGTTTGGGACGACTGTTAAATGGCGAGGCACAGAGGTAGTCCAAATGCCAGGTAGCGAAAGGGGAAGGTAGGAACCCTAACACCATTGTAGAGCAATAACTTGAACTAAACAGTTCCTGTATCTGTAGTTTAATCCTGCTCATTCTTGACTTGATGGATTCCTCTGTACAGAACAGCTTCATCTCTGGGATGTTGGTGGGTTTCCTTAAATGAACTGCTTGCACAATATTTCTTTTGGATTAAGGTCAGAACTTTGACTCTGTTTTGGTGTTTTTTATACATATAGTTAAATTCCAGTAGCCTTCTGCCTTCTGCTGTCTGTGTGCCACATGATGGGCAGCAATGTTCTTTTTGGAGAGCAATGGCTATCTCATACACCACTGTTACTCAATGTTCTCCTGATGGAGAATGCATGAACCTAAGCAAATGTGAGAGAGTCTTGGAAGTTATGCTACGAGCTGTTGTAACCTTACATGCCATGCTCTTAGAGTAATATTGTTTGTTGACCAAATAACAATGGTCTTGAAATTCCCTGATTTGTACACAGTCTGTCTGAGTGACTGTGGACTGGTGGAACCTGGTGAGCCCATTTGCTCATTTGCACTGATTTTGTGCCCTTTGTTTAGCTCCATTTTCATCAGACTCTTTGATCTTTGCTCAGTAAATACAACAGTGTTGATATTATTGTGTCATGTGTTTGATTGGGTTATCTTTATCTACTTTTAGAATGTGCTAAATACATTATGTTTTATGTCACCACTGTTACTGACTTTCCAATGGTTATGTTATATTTATACTTATTTTAAACAGAGGTTGCCTTAACTGCTTTCCTATTGGAAAATCAACCTGCAGTATGAGTAGGAGTGCCCAAACTCTTGCATAAGCTTGTACAGTTAAGGCTCAAATTGTTGCCATGGTTGCAGTGTATTTACAGTTCTTTAGCTTCTTTATTCACAAACTTCTGTTAAAGAGCAAATGATTGACTAAAAGTAGATCCTTTCTACCCACCAGCTAACACAGGGAAAGAACACCAGCCAGCGTTTTCGACCACTTGATAGCACTTCTGACCCCCACCTACACATTAATGGCCAACCACCTGCACCCCTGTTGCGCCCTCAGCATAGAGCTGTGGTTCAGTTAGGAAAAGTCCGACCCATCCATGTTAACCAACAAACAGGTCAGTATCACAATCGCAACATACAGCACGTTATAATACAGCTTTAGGGCCAAACAATTGAGACTATTGCTGTAAATGGTTCTGCTTTGCATTAAATACAATGTTTTTATGACCAGTATAAGGCAAACACCTTAAACACACATCATTTGAAGACCAAAGACAATGAAGAAGTTCTGATTGTCCCCCAATGAGCAATTATGTAGGCACAGCTAAAGTCAAGATTAGTCAAGCGTTCAGTAACATCACAAGGCATTTTGGAATATTGTATATTAATGCTGGGATAATGTGTACATATTATGTGCACAGACTTCTGAAGTCCATCCCAGCTTGAGTGCACACTGTCATTACAGCAAAAAGGGAATATCAATATATTCAAAATTGTATTTTATTAGGTTATCCTGACCTTTGTGCCAGGCATGTTAGCAAACCGGAATTTTGTGCTTCTTTTCTAACCTGCCAGGTTCAGCAGCAGATGCTTCCTTCAACCTTCCTACCCACCTTAACAATGCTAGGCACGGAATCCAAACCAGGCAGCCTCAGCCGCAGCTTTACGTTACCAGCACTGGGGCTGTGGGTCATCGCACTCGTAAGCACTGAGGTATCCATTACTTCCCTGTCAAAGGCAGCACTGCACTGTGAGGAAGTCTCAACACCAGCACTAACATTACATCCACAGACTGAGTTCCCAGCTGAGATGGATCCACACAAGTAATGGTAAAGTGAAACGAAGAACCCTGCATATTCCATCTTGTGCATACTTGTCTGTATTTATGCTGAAGTGCTTGAAAGTTGCCTTCCACATTGAGCATAGTACTTTAATCATTTGTAGAGCCTACTATTAGTATTAGTAATAGGCACTGATTTATGTGGAAAACCCAAGTAAAAGACAACAATACTTATTTAAGCCTAGTGTTTTGACAAAGGGTTAAAAACCCGCCTCGATTGTTTTTGGGTTTTCTCCTTAATCAGGCCTTAGGGCATTTGTATTATGTGATTCTCAAAATTCATGAAAAGCACCTTAAAACTTTCAGTTTCAGTGTCAGTGTATTTAGGTTGAATGTTAGTCATGTTTTTATGACTCCAGGCACAGGCATAAGTCAGTTTTATCCACAAGGGAACAGTATATCTTCTGAATTAGGCAGCAGTCCCTAACCATTAACCATTAATGGGTTACTACAGTGGCTTGTAGCAATTCTCAGAGGCCACAGTTATGATACATTCGTACTGCATTTCCAAGTGTTGAAAGCTGTAGAATGAGAAGCACTGGAATAAGGAAAGCTTATTTCATCATTATAGGCTTACTAGGAATAATGTCTTCACTTCTGAGACATGAACGAAGCTTCTGTGGAATAAAGCACAAATGCATTTCCTCTGCTGATGTTGATGTTAGTGTTAACCGTAAGTGACTAATAGGATTTTCCTTTTTGTTTGCCCCATTCTGGTACTTCAGCTGCATTTCTTTGTAAATGTGTCCATTAGTAATACAGTGACAAATAGTCCTGGATCCGGGGATGTTTTTAATCAACCTGCCTTGTCTTTTATGTTTATGTCCTTTGTGTATTTCATTTTTTTCATATACATTTTCTACACTTCATTTTGTACATTTTTTATTTGTATCCAAATAAAGCTGATTGCAAAAAGGCTTATTGTCTTTTTTATATACAATTGTTTTTATGCATTATTATGCATTATGTTACTAGCTGAAGCTCGGCTGCATTTTGTCTAACCCCATTACCACCCAGCTCCAGATGTCTATGGTTCGATTTCCAGCCTAGATTTTTCCTTTGTAGAACTTGCATGTTCTCACTTTGTCTGCATGTCTCACCTTGTTCCAGGTACTGCTGTTTTCTTTCATATTCCAAAGACACAAGTTAGGTCAATCAGGGTCTCTAAAGTGTCTCAGTGTGAGTGAACGTGTCTGCACTTGTACATGGATTGGCACCCTGTCTCTGGTTGGTTTCTACCTTGTGCCCTCTGTTGCCAGTTAGGCCCTGTTTTGGTGCCACTCTTAATAGGATTAAGCAGGTAGTACTGGAGGACTGACCCTTAATCTTCTTTTATCAGACTTCCTAATCTGATTTCTAGGCTTTAAGATTAAAGAAATCTGAGTATGTTGTTTACATGACTACTTGGATAATCAGACAGCTGCGCCTTTTTGTATAATAATTTTCTCATCCATTTAAGGAATGGTTTTCAAAGCAATGGGCATTTGTCACCACATTGAAAGTTAACATAAAATAATGCCTTATTTTAAAAAGGTAGAGATGAAAGGCATGCTGTGTTTATAAAGTATGTCGCACTTTAAAGCTAAAAGTGCTTCATAACAATCTCTCATATGTTGGTTGGTGAGAAACAAATGTATTGAATTGACACTTTATACAAAGATAATGCATTATTTTATCTTTTATAAGGAAAGGCTATGCAATTATTGCTCATATTGCTTAAATTCGAGCAATTTTGCTTTAAAGCACAAATGTATGTTGTTCTATATTTAAAAATTAAATAACAATTATCAGTGAAGAACATACTTGGATAAAACACTATAGCCTATGTATGTTATACACTTCCCATTTTCAACAGACAACTCAAAGGCAGATCCAGGTTTCCCCCACATTTTCTGATATTTTATCTTATTTTTAAATCTTCAGCATAAATCCGAATTCCCAACTCATTTCACTTATTAGGAACACCATTAAATTTTTTAATCCAACAGCTATAGAGGAGCTGATTGTGTTTGTCCTTGTGAGAGCAGCAGCTCTACTTTAAGGCTCGCCCAGTTTGATGTTACAGTGGATATGTCCAGTAATCCTGCATAAGAACTTTGTTACCGCTTGGACCAGTTACGGTCTTTTACTACGGAATCTTATAACCATAAGAGACAATAGGTGTGAGTATGTAATTCCCATTTGAGTTCTCTTTAAATTGTGATTTCCTGGAACTTGAATGACTCCACTTGGACTACTGCAGAATAATTTATGAACAAAATAAATGGTGAGGATGTTCATCTAAGATCTAAAATGAGTTTCTTCTTTGTTTATTGTGCTTTTAAGTATATCTATATGTATACATGGAATCATTCATTTTGTACCCAGTTTAATCAAACATATATGTTCAGCAGTATATGTTTCCAAAAAAATACTTTAGGTTAATTCTCTCTAGTTAGGATAGGCATTACTAAATTGTGTTTGTCTTTGTATGTGTGTGGGCCATGTTTACATTGAAGTATGGTGATCCACTTTTATAGTTTTATTAGTTTGTTTCACGTTAATTTAGCATCAATGGCAATGTTTATGACAGACACAAAGTTCATATCAACACACGGGTTTTTGGAATGCGAAAAGAAACAGAAGTACCCAGAGTAAACCCACTCAGACACGAAGAGGACACAGGTGTCGGGATAGAACCAGAGATTTCAGAGTGACAGCATTAACCACTGCACCACCATCTTACCTTCCTATACACCAAACCCAAAGAGTCCAAATATTTGCTTTACGTTACTAAGGTTAAGATTAGTGTTAGGGGCAGGTGCATAAAAAGAGGGAAAGAAAAGAGAGACAAATTGTGTGTGTGTGTGTGCTGGTACCCTGTCTTGGACCCTAAATTTGAAATAAAAATGCGGAATTAACTCTTTGAATTTATATCTATAAGTCGAATGGAAACGACTAATTAGGGCGACTTTATAATTCTTAAATATCTGGAACGAATTGAAATCCCAGTATGTGGAACCGCAGGTTGCTTGTTTCACAAGATCTTCCCATTTTGCTTCTTCTCTGAATTATGGGATCGTCCTGAATCCGCGAACTGGGGAAAATAGTCTGGAACTGACTCGATTCTGCAAATGCATTTCTACCATCGACTCGTGAAATTCCCGGTAGCTGAAGCAAAATTTTAATTGGATTCGACTCCAAAATGTGTGGAACCGAACAGCCATACTGGACATATGCCCCTATCGTGGGGGATAGAAATGATGCTCTCTGATTGGCCGGCGCCATACGCCCTGTTGGCTCTGCTGGTAGAGGAGGAGGAAGCGTATTTGCTCTTTATACACTGCTGAAAGAGTGACTGTGTGTTTATTGTATTTACACTGAAGACGGAAATGTCCAGCGTTTACGGCGTTGCGTTCAGCAAGTGAAGGAAATGTCCTAGAAGAAGAGCATGCCTTAATGTACTTCATACGTAAGTGGGTTTGAGCTGAGTGAGTGTTCAATGCAGGACGGACTCCAATGTTTTGTCACTAGGTTAGCATAGCTGCTATTACTACTACTAGGTGAGCTAGCATGACAGCTGGCATTTGCTCGCTGTTTTTTCTTAAACAAGGCTTTTATTAGCAGAGTTCGTGTTTCAGCACGAATTGCATGGAAGCTGTACAGACAGTCTTTGCTGCTCATTTTCCCAAATCGATATAAATCGTCTTTCCTATATTCTAGTGACCTGGTATTGTAACTGCACGGTAAGTTGTGCGGTCAGTGTGAACACATCGCATACTTAAACCATGTTGTGATTTCTGACTTTTTGCCCGTTTACACTAAGTAGCCAGTTTATTTTGGGGCCATTGCTCCTTCCCTTATATGTAATATACATACTGGACAGTAGACCAGAAGGTTCAGTGTTTAGATCATACCTCTGAGTGTTCAGTGCCAACCTGTCACTGGTGGCTCCTTAACCCATAATGGCTTATCCTTTATCAGTTGGAAATCTCTGAGCAAGAATGTTGGCTATCCATCAATGGAGAGGCACCAGCAAACCTCACGCATGACCAGGTACTACTTGAGTCCTGGACCGTTCTCACCGTAGGTACTGACATTATGGAGACGTGTTGTGTATGTGCTTCTGCTTGAGACGATGGGCGTACAAGTAATACCTGGTCAAGTGTGATGTTTTGCTGATGCCTCTCTATTGATGGATTGGGGATGGATGGGGTGGGATTAAGCGTACAGTCGCAGCTGACTCTTGGTCACTTGATGGATCATCGATCACCACACATTTCTGTTGTTCATCGATGTGATCCATGAAGTATTTGGCAGGATTGTGGAGTAGTTTGCCATTGCTTTCTCCAACCCTTCCCATTTATCCTGTTACATGGCTGGGGTGTTTTGCACACACAAGTCAATGACAATTTGGAGATGCCAATTAACCTAGCAGGCATGGCTTTGGACTGTTTGAGGAAACCAGAGTACCCGGAGTAAACCCACGCAGACACGGGGAGGACATGCAGACTCCACACAGAAAGGACCCAAG
>JAVSBV010023834.1:0-11953 GCA_033117975.1 Parotocinclus spilosoma | reverse complement strand
TTTATTTTGTAGAAAAAAACTGTTGTATAAAAGCAATAGAACACTCGAGGTCGTGTGTTATCGCGAATAACATCACGATCATATTCGAGTGGTAACACACTCCCTCTCGTGTTCTATTGCTTAAGTATAGTGTTTATTGTTCCTGTATTTATTGTTTATTGACCTGTATTGCACATGCTGCACACGTGCACTTTATGTTGTAAAGTTTACTGTTTTGTGTAGCACCTTGGTCCTGGAGGAACGTTGATTCGTTTCACTGTGTACTGTACACCACTGTATAGGGTTGGAATAACAATAAAACCACTTGAACTTGAACTTGAACCAGGGTATGAAATTTAATGCTCTGAGTAAAGTTCATTATTAAAAAAAACAACAGGCCTCATTCATGAAACATGAGAAGAACTGAAGGGCAGAAAATAGTTTGTAAAACACCTTTTTCGTAAATGTTGAAAAAAAAATATTGGTAGTACCGAAATGTTAGTACGTACGACTAAAATCTACACATGGTCCTGAGCATGCATAAACTTACTGTTCGTAACAGACAACAAAAGTGTGATTAGACAGGATTGAACTTCAGTTAAAGTACTATCTTAGTAATAATACTGTTTTTTATTCTGTAATACAAATTTAAAATGTAAATATTTATATTCATGGTAAATATATATAAATGGTCATGTTCCAGCACCACCAAACTGAAAATGTTTGGCCCTAAAGTAAGGCCCTTAACCCACAATTGCTTGAATTCTACACTGCTGACAAAAAATAGGGGATATTTTATTGTGGATATTTTATTTTTAAATATATATCCTCTAATTTTTGTGAGCAGCATATATTTTAAGATTGTATCAGTTGTAAGCTCTGGATACAAGCATTCTCTAAATGACTAAGTGTAAATGTAGGCAAGCTCAGTGCTTTATGTTGGTTCTGGTTAAGTCGGTTCTCTCAAAAAATGTTGACTGTCCCGAGTTACTGTGGAAATATTCAAGGCCAAGCAAGCATCAAGCATTACCTAAACATTCAAAAAACAACTAAAATGTCAATATTTTATTTAAAATATTTAAAATATTTATGATCTAATATTTCATCTGTTCTCAATTGTAAGTCAAGGTAAATCTGTTATCACTGTTAGTCATGCAGGTCTCAAGACCTTAAATTTGCGTACATATGTGTACATACATTGGGGAACATTGGGGACCATATAGTCAATAACCAGAGAAATCAACACCAAGTTACTTTTTTTAGCTGTGGGACACCACCACTGCTTGCTGTGCCACTGTGCAGCCCTCTACATGGTGTACAGGGTGCCAGTCCATTGCAGAGCATCACATACTAGAAATTGGAGAACTGGAAAAGCTAAAGGACTGGACCTGGTTGCTGTGTAGCCCCTCCACCACTTGACTGTGCCGCACACTTTATATGATGTGTATCGTGAGTGCCAGTTCATTGCAGAATATTACACACTAATTCCTTCTAGATACATCTACAAATGTATCAGAAAAGCAAACCCACTTAAAACCAAGTATTTGGTGGAGAACATGCTAAATTCCTCACAGCTCAGAGTCGGGGATGGAACCTGGTGCTGTGTACCATTGGTGCTGTGTAGCATTACTACTGCTTACACTGTCATTGTGTCCCAATGTGTATGGTGAATAGGGTGCAAGTTCATCACTGGCCATCACTCAAGCAAGTTATTGAGATGTGTACAATAGAAGACATGAGAACAACAGACAGGAACAGAGCATTCTTAAAGAATACAAATATTTCCCATGTAACATACTGATAAATATATGATATGATATGATATGGAATGGAATTAACCGACCCTTGGTCACTTGATGGATCATGGATCTCCACACATTTCTGTCCTTCATCTATGTGATCCATGAAGTATTTCGGCAGAATATTGGAGTAGTTTGCCATTGCTTTCTCCACCCCTCCCCATTTATCCAGGCTTGAGACTGGCTTTCAGCTGTTTCCAGTTACACGGCTGGGGTGTTTTGCATACGCACGCCAATGACAATTTCGGAGATTCCAATTAACCTAACACGCATGTCTTTGGACTGTGGGAGGAAACCGGAGTACCCGGAATAAACCCATGCAGTCACGGGGAGGACATGCAGACTCCACACAGAAAGGACCCAAGCCACTCCACCCTGGGATTGAACCAGTGACCTTCTTGCTGTGAGGCAAGCGGTGCTACCCACTGGGCCACCATGCTGCCATGGTATGATATACTGTAGAATAAATAACAAATGAAACAGAGATAAAACTGGTCAACCGTAAAGATGATTTATTTTCACACAGGTAACATATATAATTCATATATAAGTAATTATTATCATATCTTAACTATAATTATTAATAGCTTTCATAAATACATTTATAATCCATTACGCACTTCAAAATAAGTTTCGGGAATGTTTTGAGGAACTAAACGTTATTAATCATTCATCTTTGGTCAAGCTTGATTCTTAATCTTTCTATAGAACACAGTAAACAATCAGGAATGCAACCATAACAGGTACCCCAGTACAGGGTTTAAGATAATCACAGACGCTCACCAAGGGACAATTTATTCAACCAATCGACCTGCAGCCAGGTTTTTGGTAGGTGGATGACATCCAAGTGCTGTACATGGAGGAAAACCATGTGGAGAGAAATTGGCAACAAAAATCACACACACTTGATCAATCAATGGCAAGCAATATTCAATATTCAATATTTTTATAAAATAAAAAATTACATCCCTGGCTGTTTACGTGGCATAGCAACTTTTAGGCTATGTCCAGAACATCTTGAAAGCCACCATATTGGATCATGGGCAAGTTTTTTTCCAATGGGAAGGTGGTCATGTAGCATATCAAAAAAGACTTGAAGAATTGTCTCAGCAATCAATTATATTAGCAATGTCTCTTGTGGTTCAAAAGTTATCAACACAGAAAGTTCTGAAACTTTTGATGTTTGTCACAGGTACCTAAAGATGGAATTGATGATTCCGATGTCCGGGGAACGTAGCTGCTTCATTGCCGCAGACTCATAGCCAAAATCTTTAAAAAAAAGCCCGGTACTGTGGACGACAAGCCTTGTAGAGATCATCCAAAGCCAACTACTGACAAAGAAACCTCAACAATGATTTTGGCAGCCTTTGTAAAAAGTTGATGATACGGCACGTGAATGTGTCCTGTGACTTTGACTCACCCTGTATAATAACAATAATTATTTAGATCACATATTATTTAATATTATATTTCACAAGATATATGAGGAAATATAATATGATTTATTAAGATATATCATGTATAAGGAATGATAATAAGTAACAATGAATGTAAAGTGAATTACAAATAAACACATTTTTTCACAGTTATTTTATATAATAAGGTGATATAAAATAATTTTAATCTGGTCTAGGTCTCGGCGTCCGTTGCAAATGGATGTTTATTGGATGGACAATAAAGGGTGCGCACCTGTATATTAATAAATCATCAAAGCACAACAATCCTGATAAAAGAACTATGGTCCATGGAACCAATAAGTTTGAATTCTCCTTGTTTCTAGTAACAAGAAATGTATTTATTTATTTAATGTTGCATGAGCATCAATGCTACAACAGGAGCAAGGTTACATCAATGAACGATTTAGAGAAACCAGTTAACCTATCACATGTCTTTGGACTGTGGGAGGATACTGGAGTACCCAGAACAGAAACATGAGGAGAACATGCAAACTCCACTCAGACAGAGTCCAAGGCCAGGACGGAACCAAGGATTTCTGGAGCCGTGCGGCAATACCTCAAACCACTTGTGCCACTGTGCCAACCCTAGTAACCAGAGAAACACATGGCGTGTTTCCAATAAGGTTCTGGTACCTTATGTATGTGGAACTTTTATTGTTCCAAAACACTACAGAACAAATGGAAAAAACAGTCAAACGTGATCAGTTCTGTGAGTCATAGGAAAGCTCCCTGACCTCCGTCCAGTGCCTCCCTTTATTTGTACTCTTCCGCTTTTTCTCGGCCATGATAACGGCTGCTACGACGGTGATCACCACAGTGACGGTAATGATGAGCACAGTGACCGTTTCGGCAAAGCATAGCTCACGATCCACTTCTATGAGCGCAAAGCCATGCAGCTCCTCTGGACTCGTGCAATTCAGGCTTTTGTAGTCGTCCAACAGCAGCCTGTGGACACTGTGAAGCTTCCGGAAAACTCTCTGCAATTCACAATCACATGTCCAAGGGTTACCTTGTAGGCGAATATGGGTGCTGCGTGTGTGTAGGCTGAGAAATGCCTTAAAATCAACTTGCTTTAGCTGATTATTAGCTAAATCCAGCAGGGCTAGACTAGTCAGTGGTGCGAGGACGCCGACTTCCAGGTTGTCGATGGCGTTCCCACTAAGTCCAAGTTCCTCCAGATTCCTCAGCATGAAGAAAACCCTGTTTTCGAGAACGCTGATCCTATTCTCGTCCAAATAGGCTCGGCGTAACGTGCTGAGAGAGCTGAACGATCTCACCTGAATGGAGCTGATGTTGTTGTGGCGCAGGTCGAGCTTCTGAATGGAGTCGAGGTGCAGGAAACAGTCGTTGTTCATGCTTGAGAGCTTGTTTTCCACAAGAGAGAGCTCACGCAGAGAAATCAAACCCAGCGAGAAGCCCTGGGTCAGGGAGGAAATGCGATTTCGGCTCAAGTCAAGTTTGAGAAGGAACTCCAGAGGCAAGAAGGCCCCATGCGCCAAGGTGGTAATGCAGTTATCGTTGAGCAGCAGCGTGTGGAGGTGCCGAACATTCTGGAAAGCCTGGTTCTGGATAAAAGACAGCTGGTTAAAGGATAGGTTTAGATGCTCTGTGTATGCAGGGATGGATGTGGGCAGAACAGTAAGATTGCCACCGGCACAGGTGGCAAATTTGAGCTCTGGGTGGCAAGTGCATTTCATGGGGCAGTGGGTGGTGGTGTTAGATGATGTGAACGGCAGCCCCAACACCAGTAACATCAGCACAGACATCCTACAAATAGATACATGGAAATTACGACATCAAATAAACCCATAATTCACTTTGTACATGCACCACATAAATGTACATATATTACATATACTGTATATACTGCACATAACACTAAGGATTACACAATGCTAATAACGAGTATCAGGTCTGATACTGTGCTTATGTACTCATACTGGTAGAATTACTCCAGTTTACAGCAGTGTAATGCCGAGCAGGTAGGTGATAAAGCAGTGTCAGCAGTTTGGAAATATTTTAGTAGATGTGGATGTTCAGCACAGCTGAATGTTAAACGTTGTAAGCACACAATGTCATATTTCATTTTACTATAGTCAGAAAGTGAGGATCATCTAATGAAAATAAAGCATTTTTGATAACTGGGACTGTGGTGGCCTAGTGGTTTAGATACTGGACAATGGACCAGAAGGTCCAGGGTTCAAATCCCACCTCTGCCACAGTTGGGTCCCTGAGCAAGGCCCTTTTTTTCGTGCTCACACACTGTCTTTATCGGAGGATAGTATGTGGGCGGGGCTTTACAAAAAAAATCTCCAATCTTTCCAGATGTTAACCATATTCTACACCCCCTTGTTATCTTGTATTTTCGGACGGGTTGATGGTTTTCATTTTGCTGTATATTGTACCTGCTACAATGCATATGTGGCAAATAAATCTAATCTAATCTAATCTAATCTAATCTCTGGATAAGGGCGTCTGCTAAATGACGTAAATGTAAATGTGAATAACTCTAGAACTGTTATTGTTATTATTATTATTATTACTCGTATTGGTACTCTGAATCAGCAAGTACTTGTTATGACTATTTACAAAGCATAGTACAAGAAACTAGATCAACATTTTCAGAAATAGAACTCTGTTTCATTGCTACGCCTGCTCCTTTTTGCCCATAAGGTAAATAAAGTAGCACATTTTTTTTCTCTTTTTGTGGCACATGAGCGACCCTCCCTAGTCTCCATCGCACTGTTTTAGTCTCTTAAAAGCAGTTACACAATCTGATAGTCACGCTCAAGTGCTGTTTCCCCTACTGTTTGTGTTGGACCAGCTTTAAGACGTCCTTTGGCTCTCCAAGCTTTGCATTCAGGCAAATCGTGTTGCAGGGACATTTGCAAGGGCCGGGAATTTGTACGACGTGCACTTTCAAGTTCAGGGAACGTTCAGATACTCCAGCACTTTCAGCCTTTTATATACTGCATTTTCACCAAATACACAAAAGTTGTTTTTGCATCTCGTTTGCATTATAGAACAACTTGCCGTTTGATATTTCATTTTGAAACATATTTTTTTTCGAGCAGTATGGTATAATGACTAACCATCATCTAGTGATGGTGTAAATGTTGTGCTATGTTCAATGCAGTAAGTCAAGGAAAGGCTTTGGAGTTGGATATCTGAGTACCAGCACCGCACTGTGTGTGTGTCATGTGAGGAGTGATGTTATTGTATGCAGCACAGCTGTTGGTCGGACCAGAAAAAAGAAACCAGGCTTGGGTTCATTAATATTTAAGAGAAACGCCGGAGCGATGATTGTGTGGGGAAGAGAGAGTTATCACAGTGTATTTCAGACCCAGCCGTACATTTAAAATCTCTTAAATGTATTTGTTAAAACATGGACTTTTGTAGTCCTAAATGTACTTGGGGTCACCTTTGGTGTGCATCACACGACACACATAGGTCCAGCCCCCATGCACCCAGAGGAACGCCGATACACTTTTACCATTCCAAAATGCAATTTAGGCCTAATCTTAACAAAAGTTACGAACCAGTGTGGCTCAGTTGTGGTGTACTGGTTCACAGGGTGTTTAGGGGTCCACCAGCCTACGTGGATAATCTCCTGACCAACGAAGCCTCCTTAAGACAGCCAATGGTTTCTTTATGTGACACTTGACCCAATCAGGCACCACTGAGAATTGGCACTAGAGTGTTCATAAACACTTATATATGAAACGAATAAGATTACATAAGGTCAAAAAAGCAATAGCTTGATCATTTTTTTGAAAAAAAAGAAAAAAAAAAGAAAATTATTGACATGCCTTTATTGTGAAGCTCTAATTACATCTTTAAACTACATTTCAACAAATTTGTTGTAACCATGGAGTTTAATGGTGCATCAGCGTACATTTATGAATTATTAATACACATCATGTGTTACAGTGCTCAGTATCCTATTCTAATTTTCTTGGTAAACAAACAAAGAAACAAAGAAACAAGAACTCCAGGAAGGTTTTATTAACATAAATGCAAGTATAGGTAAGTTTACTCCCTACCTGGCTCTTCCTCTTGGATCCTCGCTGCTTATCCACTGTCAGGTCTGTGCCAGGACCCTGTAGGACCATCAACACCACCCCCGCTTACAAGTGGGAGGAGATCAGACGGAGCTCAGACAGGCCTAATCCAATCCAAAGCCACATCAGTTTATGGATGGATTCAGATGAAAGTAGTCAAGACAATGTCATTAACTCTACATTTTTTCAGTCTGTTTCCAGAACTACATTTCTCTATGCCAAAATGAACTTTATTTAAAAAGTAACATAAACAACCAAAAAAAACCATTAATTTAGTTGCCTCTGTAGCGTTAACTTTAGAAAAAGATTTTTTAGATTAAAAAAAAAATAGAATTCATGTCTTTCTACTTAAAATTAGATTGCATTACATTTGAAAATACACTAAAATATTCACAAATTTCCTATATCACCATGGTATTAATGCACATAATTTTCTACATGGTATTACTACTAAGTTACGAAAAATTCAACATAATAATAATGAATACATTTAATCGTGGAGCGACCTTGCAATCCCACCAATGGCCAGTAGATGGAAACAAAACCACGGCGTTAACCCAAACTATCAAACTAATAGTGAGAATTATGATAATATATTATGATTTGACGATGTTTTAACAGTTCTGATTAAAAATCAATTTAATTAAAGCTATTGCTCATTTTTAAACACTATTTAGTGTTTCTAAGCCAGAACTTTACACGTTACTAATGGTACATTAAGGGTAAGTATAGTGTCAAGTCAAGTCAAATTTCAAGAAAATTGCAGCAGAAGGAATACGACCTAAGTGTTATAAGGCAGGAACCTTGGGAGAACCAAGACTCAAAAAGAGAGTCTTTGGAGAGCATAACTGGAGGACCAAACTGTTACCTAATTTAGAGTAATGGTACAAATACACAGACGCTAAACATGACAAGAAACAAAACAAAATATATACAAAAAAATCATATATAGACTATAATAAAATTAAACAGGGGTCAGTAATAAGAGGAGTATAACTCAATAGAGAGTATACGTCTACAGACTGAATGACAACAGTATACATAGACTGTGCATTCATGTAGACACAAATCATTGTAATGAGCAGTTTGGAACTCTAAGTCAGGATCTATATATATCTAGATCTATATCTAAAAAAAATAAATAAATAAAAAAAAAAATAAAATAAAATAAAAATAAAATATATATATATATATACCCTTTCTCTGGAGGGTTTAAATGGTTTTAATGGTTTAAATGCACACTACTGATATCAATAATTCTTATAATTAGGAGATAATTATATAATTATGTAGCATTTAGTTAATCTCCAGTTGGCACATGCTTTAGTAACTCTATTCAGAGATTTAAAAAAAGTTTTTTTTTCCTGAATAGTATTGACAGGCCTTTAATTACCGAAGTAATGTTGGGAATAGTGAGAGAGAGAGAGAGAGAGAGAGAGAAAGAGAGAGAGAGAGAGAGAGAGAGAGAGATTTACCCTAATTGGGTAGTGACCTGTCAATGTAAATGATGTAAAATAAAAAGGAGATGGATAGTGAGGGATAGAGTAAGAGAGATAGAGAGATAAAAGAGAGAGATACAATATTACTTTTTATGTGGCACTGCACAGTACTTTGTTCAAGGATTCACTAAAAAACACTCTAAACAACAACTAGAACACGATCACTGAGCTTCGAAAACATTGCTGAAACAGCAGCATAAAACAGGATCCAAAAATAACTTTTAATACTTATTAATTTATTAGACTGAGTAATTATGCCGGTGCAGACATTAACTATTCGCAAATGATAAAAAATGATTGAAGCAATGATGTTGTAATTTGTGGATTTGTGATTAACAATAAAAACTACATTGATTAATTATTAATAAAAAAGTTTAAACAATTAAAATCCAACTTCATTACATATTAAAAATACTGGACAATATTAAGATTACGATAGACATTGCCAGGTTAAACTCATTATTTCATTTGTCATTTAAAATTTGCTGTTTAAAATTAATTAAATAACGAATTAATCTGCTTCAGATTTTGACAAATCTAAGTTCCTAATCAAGTCATTTAATTCCAGCTGTGCTATTAGATGAAAATAACCAGACACAAAAGGTTTAACATCTGGACCGGTGTCATTTTTCACCTCTGGGTCAAGCATTGTGGTAGCTTGTACTGAACTCTGGACTTAATGATCAAGGTTTCAAATCCCTCCTCTGCCAAGCTACCATAGTTGGGTTCTTAAGCAAGACCCTTAACCCACAATTGCTTGGACTGTAAGACTGTATAAGTTGTAAGTCGCTCTGGATAAGGGCGTGTGCTGTAAATCTTTATATGCCCCATTTTGGCTCAGTCTATGGTGGCTTCGGTACTGGCAAACTGTCAACATGTGGCCCTGGTCTCATGGCTAAAGGTAGATTCAGAATTAAGAATGGATCTAACAGAAATAGAACAGCTATTCACTAACATAATTCAAAAAGACTAATTTCCAAAATGTAGACTATATTGTACGACAGCTCTGTGTCTTTCTTGATAAATCTAAAGAGTATTTGGGAGAGGGACATGGAACTGGAGTTTGACCAGGATCTGTGGGCTTCTGTTTGTTCGGGTCTATATCCTAAATGTACCTCAATGAATGTGCAGGAGCTTCACTTTAAGCTCATTCACAGAATCTATTTAACACCAGTACCTCTGCACAGAATCTATCCGGATAGATCTGACCTGTGTTTCAAATGTCAGGCGCAAAAAGGCACCTTTTTACATTGTTCTTGGACCTGTGACAAAATTAGCTCATTTTGGAGGGAAATACATTCTGTCATGGAGGACATTTTTAACATCCAGTTTACCATGTCTCCTACATAGTATCTTTTGAACATTGAGATTGACGAAACATTTGATTATTCTATGAGAAGGGCTTTTATTTTGTTGTTTTTTGTAGCACAAAAGTGCATATTGTTGCTTTGGTCATCTCATCAGGCTCCCTCAACAAGGATATGGATTTCTCAACTGCCTTCTTTGCTCCCTTTAGAAAAGCTCACTTTTGAATTCCGTCAACAAACACCCAGGTTCTGGCAAATCTGGTCCGCTGTTTGGGATTATCTCAAAATGTCTGGTTAATGCCCTTCTCCTTTTCTCTTTTTTCCTTTGTTAAATGTTTTAGTTTTTCTTTGTTAACCATTCTGGTTTGTAACTGCCTTGTGCTTATTGGTGCAACTTTGTTGAAAAAAAAATGGTAGAGATTTTGTATTTTTAGTACAGAAGCCGGATACAGTGGTCAGTATGTCATGTGATCCTTGTGTTCTTGCCATATCAATGAGACTGTAAAAGGTATTGACTTTTAAACATTGCTCAAGCCTTCAGGTTGACTGTATATAAACAACAAAAATAAGAGGCCCAAAGTTTGACTTGGTCACCACTTTTACATAGAGAGCAGATAGGCATTCTTAATAAATGCTTTCATGGAGCATCTTTGAGCCTCATTACAGACAGAACAAAAATCCTGTTAACTATAGACTGATCTTCGTCCAAACAACATCCGTAAACGTGAGTAGCTTTTATAGCCTTTCTGTCAAATCATCTTGCTTAGTGGAAAATAGACTAATAGACTAAAAATATGACATTGATGATTCATTGTGATTTTAATAAACATACACCCAAATGTGTTAATGAAACCAAATGCTAGCTGTCAAATATAATAAGGTTATCATAAATAGAAATAATAATGTTATATTCAAAGGTTATTCCTCATGAGGCTATCGTAATAGGGGTTTAATAAAACATTACAAAACATTACTGAGGTTGAAGTTATTATTGATCAATAATTATTATTATTGGAAGGTAACTTTATAATTATGTAGCATTTAGTTCAAACAAAATGCAACACATGGCTATGTAAGTGCCTGCGCAAAATGACTAATGACTAATTTAATGCATTTAATAGGATTAAGTATTGAGTAGAATTGACAGGTCTTTAATTACTGAAGTAATTTTGAGAAAGACATTTGGGAGAGAAAGGGAGGGAGAGAGAAGCAAATTGGTTAGTGACCTTGTCAATGTTAATCATGTGAAATACAAAGAAGAGGCAGAGAGAGAGAGAGAGAGAGAGAGAGAGAGAGAAAAGGAAGAGAGAGAAAGGGGGGGATAGAGAGAGAGAGCCACACTAACAACAGTAAATGCAACTGCATCATATAAAGCGACTCTCATGTGATGAATGTTGTTATGATGTTCCTCCAAAAAAGACTTAAAGAAATATTAAAAAACCAAAGACTAAAGCAGGTTCCATTGTTGCTTAGAATGCTGTCATTGACAGAAGGCCCAAACAAATGAGTAATTAATGCGGTTTACTATAGTATAGTTTATGTACCAGACAGTGTTGGGCATTTGAACAAGGAGCTAAAACTCAAATACAGTCGATTCCGGTTAATTGGACCACGCGATCATTTTGGTCCTAATATCCGGCTGTTCCAATTAAACGAACTTACCCTATATTACAAGACAGGAGGTGCTATGTAACATATTAAATGTTTGTTAAACCTTTATTGTGTGATTTACACGTATAGCGAACATACAAACAAGAACTACTGTTACTTATGGACTTTGTTTATTGAAAAATAAATTTGCAAACAAGTTTTTCGAAACGATCTACAACACAATGTATAGGTACTCAGCAT